>CAUYQV010190884.1:0-21231 GCA_963574575.1 Galagoides demidoff | reverse complement strand
GGGCCCGCCAAACAACAATGATGGCTGCAACCAAAAAAAAATGGCCGGGCATTGTGGCGGGCGCCTGTGGTCCCAGCTGCTTGGGAGGCGGAGGCAGGAGACTCGCTTGAGCCCAGGAGTTGGAGGTTGCTGTGAGCTGTGGTGCCATGGCACTCTACCCAGGGGGACAGCTTGAGGCTCTGTCTCAAAAAAAAAAAAAAAAAAAGACTTCAAACAAATTGTCCATGATCCCACAGCTGGTAAGAAGCAGAGCTGAGACTCAGAATTGGGTCTGCCTGGCTCCGAGCCCGTGATCTGAACCATTGTGGTATCCTATTTTCATTTTACGGATAGGGAAACTTAAGCTCTGGGAAGTTTGCCAAGAGCTAGAGGAGGAACTTGAGCACAGACCAGGGCTCCTTCCACTATACCTGAGGTCACACCCAACCCTCCCTCAAAACCACAACCTGGGCTTGGCGCCTGTGGCTCAAGTGGCTAAGGCGCCAGCCACATACACCTAAGGTGGCGGGTTCGAATCCAGCCCAGGCCCGCCAAACAACAATGATAGCTGCAACCAAAAAAAATAGCCAGGCATTGTGGCGGGCACCTGTAGTCCCAGCTACTTGGGAGGCACAACCTATGCAAAAATCTTTCTGCTCCTTTTTTTTTTTTTGAGACAGAGCCTCAAGCTGTCCCCCTGGGTAGAGTGCTGTGACATCACAGCTCAAAGCAACCTCCAACTCCTGGGCTCAAGCGAGTCTCCTGCCTCAGCCTCCCAAGTAGCTAGGACCACAGGCGCCTGCCACAACGCCTGGCTATTTTTTTTGGTTGTAGCCATCATTGTTGTTTGGTGGGCCCAGGCTGGATTCGAACCCGCCACCTTAGGTGTATGTGGCTGGCACCTTAGCCACTTGAGCCACAGGCACCAAGCCTCTTTCTGCTCCTCTTGAGAGGAGCTACTCTGCCTTTACTTAAACTCTCCTCCTAGTGGCTCACATCTATAATCCTAGCACTCTGGGAGGCTGAGGCAGGAGAAACACTTGAGACCAGGAGTTCAAGACCAGCAACATAACAAGGCCCCATCACCACAAAAAATGGAAAAAAAGAGTTGGGCATGGTAGCGTGCACCTGTAGTCCCAGCTACTCCAGACGTTAAAGTAAGAGGATCACTTGAGCCCAGGAGTTTGAGGTTGCAGTGAGCTATGATGATGCAACAGAGAGAAACCCTGTCAAAAAAAAAAATACCTTTCCTCCAGAGTTAGGGTGTTCACTCTGTGACAAGGTGATCTTTAGGGGGTTGAACCTAAACCCTACCCCCATAAAATCCATGGCTTGATGTGAACTCTGCTCCCTGGGGTCGTAAAGAACAAATCTATTCCCTGGGGGCTGGACAGGCCTGCAGACAGAAGCTGCATTCTAAATCATAAATTACAGTACACTGATACAACTGAATCAGCCACTCAAAAAGGGAAGGCAGGTGAGAGGTATAAAAAGACAGACACGCGCATCCAAACTGTATTGTAAATTTTTTAAAAGACAAGTTACAAAACACCATGTGTCCTGTAGTTCCATCTTCTGTCAAAAGAAATCATTTCTACATCTCTCTACACATCTGTATCTATTAACGTAGAGATATATCACTGCCTGGATAACCTTGGCAAGTTAGTTCAACTCTCTGAACCTCAGTTTCTTCATTCAGAAAAGAAGAATAATAGTTGCACCTAACTTGTTTTTGTGAGGATGCAATGAGTAAACTCAGATAGAAGCAGTCAGCACAGTTTCTACAGACAGTAAGCACTCAATAAATCTAAGCGATTAAGTAATGCGTGTCCACACAAAAAAGCTCTGGAGAGACACAGCCAATCAGAGTAGTTACAAGGAATAAGGCAGAGAGGTTGATGCAAGGCTCCCACTTTCTATTTCACAAACTTGTCAAGTAAAGAATTTTTACAAATGAGCTTGTATTGCTTTTATCCTTAACAAAAATAATAAAGATACTACTATTTGCTGGAATAAAAGCCACAAGGGCAGAAACCACTTCTAGCTCCCTAGAACATCACTTCTCAGTCACTTGCCCACAGTTCCACATTCCATCCTCATGCACTTTCCTGGGGATCAGTGTCCCTCTGTGCCTGGCCAGGTGCCAGGTAGGCCTGAGCAGCAGGCAGTTTGCTCTGAACACAGCACTGATATTGGTAACATCTCATGTGACTCCCTCTGGCTGGATGAGCAAACCTAGGAAGCCTGTTAACTCTTCCATATAAGCTGAGCCAGGCCTCTATTCTCACACCTGCACTCAAGGAACTGGGGTGGACCCAGGGCAAAGTCCTGACATTCGCCTGGACACAGTCCCCCTTATGAGATTTAGTCCTATCCCCACAGCCCACGCAGAGGCTATTACGTCTGGATTCACTGCTGACCCTTGACCCTCACTGCTTTCTCCTGCTCCTGTCAGCAGCAAATGGATCAAATCTTAGCATCCTACATATCTTCATCATGGGCAGGACCTTGTCCAGGTGCTCTGGGCCCCTTACCCAGACCCCTTTGGCAACAGTCAACCAACCAGGTACGAAAAAGATACAGTCTTTTCTCTAAAGCTCACTTCTTCTAAGATTGAAAGCCAGTGTCTATGTTATTGCCCCTCACCACCCCCCCATTTAAAAAAAAGGAAATGAGATCATAGTGGCATAGTCATGGGATCACTCCTTAATGGAGCCTACTATAGACCAAGAATTGAACTGGGTGCTGGGGAAAGAGATGAAACAGAGCCAGTCCCTAAGCCCCAGAGCTCACAGTCCGGTCTGTGGGAGAGACAGACATGCATGGAGTTAATGACAACACAGGCTCATACAGGCTAATGCACAGATAGACTGTGGAATCAGGAAACAAGCTGTGGACAGGGAGGCTTCCCAGAGCTGATGACCCTCGAGCTGGGACTTGAAGGATGTGAAGCATTCCAAGAGAGGGAACTGCATGTACAAAGGTTGGGAGTCTTAGAAGGACCCACAGCCTTGGGTGTTGCTGAATTCAGAGGGCAGCTGGGGCAGGATTGACAGAGGCTTTGAGCCTGATGATGTACACAGCAGGGGCAATGGTAAGCTTCTCAGGAACCAAGGGACATATCTGCATTGCAGGAGCACTGTGACTCCATTTACCCACCTGGGTATGGAACCAGAGGAAAGCAGAATCATCCCAGACCAGTCACCAGAGTTCATAACCCATCACTCCCCTTGGACAGTCTTTTAATTTTGGTTTCCTGGAGCCACTGGTGTATAGGCTTCAGCCATTTCTTGAGGTATCCAGAGCAACCAGGCCAAGGGACCTACAATGAAAGATAAACCGAGGCACTCTACCTAAGAGCCCTTCTCCAATAGAAAGGAAAAGAGGGACACGAGCCTGCACACACTCCATTCTCAGCCATGAATGAAAGCTGAGACTTGGGGGTGATTTTACTGCAGTGACAAGTCCATCCCCAGACTCAGACAGGTATTATTCCAAGCCCAGTAGATATCCCCAAGTCAGATACACATCCAGGGCTTACATTGCCCCCAGGCCAGGAAGATGTTGCACCAGGCTCAGACAGATGTTGTGCCAGGTTCAAACACATGTCCTGGGCCTAAACAGAAGCTGTCCCAGGGCCAAATAATGTGCTAGGCTCAGCCAGGTGTCCCAGCCTCAAACAGATGTTGTCTCCAGCCCAGGCAGATGCTACCCTGAGCTCAGACAGATGTCTGCCACCAGAGATATATAAAGATGCTGAGAGGTCTCTGGGATAATATAATTCTTAAATCCTCCTTTGCCACTTCCATCCTCCACCTGCTATCCATGAAAAAGCTGAGGATGGTCAGCACTGAGCCCAGCCAACTCTCCCCAGAACCCTCCCCCTTGTCAAATCCAAGGAGTCATATCACCCTGTTTCTCCCCCAACTCCAGGCTAGACTGCTCTATGGAGAAGAGGGAGGGAGGGACAATAGGGCGGTGAATGAGGAGGCACACCACAGGTGTACAGGGCACCCGTGCCATGTGGGGAGTGGTAGAGAATGATGCCCAGGCTACCCAAGCTGACTGTGGACAAGGAGAGGGGGTGGAAGACTAGAAGGAGGGTTGATATAAGGACCAGGCCCACTAAATCCTGCCTCAAACCCACACTCTGGGACTAGAGAAAAAGAAAAAGTTCTGTGACCTCATCCTCACACATACACACCCTGCCCAACACCCAGGAATACCATTACTGGGTCATTTGAAGGTAATGCTACTCCAAAGCTGGGCTGCTTTGAGCGAGGGAGAAAGACAGGGGTACAGAGGCTGGCCCAGTGTGAACTGAGAGTGGGGAGACAGTTCTACTTGGTCCTGGCAGAAGAGTGACCTTCCTTCCCCAAAAGCCTTCACAGGGGCACCTGGGACCTATGTGCTTCCTGATAGGAAAGGCCAGGTAGCTCATATGGGGAAACTAGTGGCTATGTAGAAATAAGGTTACAGTTACAGGAACCTTGGAGTGATGGATGTTTCCTGGGCCACAGGCAGAGGAGGTAGACACCATACCTGAGACAGGGTAGTGAATTATTAACAATAAGCCCCACCCACCCCCAGACAGCCAGCTCGTGAATATGCAAATTAAGCATTGAGCCACACCCCCCAGCAGGTGCTGGTTGAGACTTCCCTTCTGTTCCATCTTCTTCCCCTCAAGAGCTACCCCTGAGGAAGTGAGGTGTGGTCTTTACACACATACACAATAAAACAGTATCCCAAAAACATACTCTCAGGCTGAAACACTGACTGCCACAATTACAAACACTAATGCACACACACTAACACAAGCCAAGCACATAATACTTATGGACATCCATAAAATACAAACACATGAATCCATGCAAGTATACAATCACCACATACACAAGCACACCATGCTACCAACACAATATTACGTACACTGTAGCACACACAAACACAAGGGAACTCCCCGCCCTTTCTTCACCACACCCAAACACCCTACCCTCAACCTTCAAATGGACCACAAAGTGAATCCCAGGTCCAAGAAGGCACCTCGCCTTTCTAATGATGGTAACAATGATTTTGATTTTCACTCTCTGCACCCACCCCACCCTGTGGTGATGAATTTTGCAGCCATCCAGATAAAAAGTATGTTAAGAAAAAAAAAAAAGAAAGTAAGAAACTAAAACCTAGCCCCAGCCTTTCAGAGTGATTAATCCCCACTAATGATTTACCGATTTGCAGAGAGCGTGTTCTGCATAACCGGATTGTGGGCATTAACACCAGCTCAGAGGCTGCCATTCTGCTAAAAATGAAAGTAAATTTCAAGAGCAATTGACCACCCCCTAATTTGAATATTTCACTGATACACTGGGAGGACCCCCCACCTCCACCCATAATCCCAGGGGCTGAGGCAGGGGAAAAAATTCAAGGAAAGGTTCATCCCAAAGAGCTATTTTACCTTCCATCCTTCCTTCCCTTCAGCAAGACAGAAAGAGAACCTGAGATTAAATAAATGAAACTCCCACAAATGCATCAATGTACAAAGTTATGATTTAATAAAAAATAATTAAAAATAAATAAGTAAATAAATGAAACTATTCCTTTCTCCCCTGTCAAAGGCAACAACATCCTACTGCCACTCCCCTCCTCTCTCCAGGCTCTGGATGGCACTAGAAGGCCAGAACAGATACCTGGGTGTGTCTGAGTTTAGAGGGAAAGAAAGAGGTAGGGGCATGAGAGCTCAGAACAATGGTCCCATCCCATGTGCGGAGAGTTTTAGGGTAGTACACACTAGGACGGGCATGCTAATCTGTCTAGCTGGTACTCACCTGCACCCAGGCAGCAGGTGGGCAAGATAACCCTGCCACCCCACTACCACCATCTCCCAAGACTAGAAATCTGGGACAGTGGGGACCCTGCCAGACACTTCCAGTCAAAACCACATTCCAGCTCAGAATGAGCTGGGCAGCAAGCCCCAGTAGGCGTGGTCACTCCAACACTCTTTAGCAGAAACTAGTTGTGGGAACAGGCAGGTCCCACTCCTGCTCACACAGTCTCTTACTCACCCCAGACAACTGGCCAGGGAGAAGAAACCATGCCACACCTTCCCTTTCCAAGTTTCCATCCCAGCAGTAATCTCACCCTGCCTTCTCAGCAGCCCAACACAGACCATCTTCCCCAGTTTGCAGATGAGGGAGACTGAGGATCACAGAGGTTAGGAGGCTGAGACTGGCCCACTGCCATCTACCAGGCCTGAGTCAGGGATGAGATGGAGTCCTGGACCCTTCACTGCCAAGCCAGGCAATCTGAAAAGGCAAGACCCAAAGCATGGGGAAACCGGCAGGACAGGAAGGAAGTGGCCTGAGAGGGCTGCCCCAGCCAAGGCCTTGTCCAAGGAGCCCACACATGCCACATGCAGAAGACACAGCCCTTGAGCAGCCCTCTCCATGGGCCCCATCTCTCCTTTTTCCCTCTTCCTAGAACTCCTGACTTGCTTGGGAACCAGGTGGAGTGTCCTGGAGCCCATCTTCCCCCAGCACAGGTCTGTGGCTGCATCAGCGGTCAGCATGTCCTGTACTCCTGACCCACTGATCAGCTAACAAAAGAGAGCTCCGCAGCTCAGCACCCGTAGCTCAGTGGTTAGGGTGCCAGCCACACACCCGAGGCAAGTGAACCTAGCCCAGGTCTGCTAAACAACAACAACTACAACAAAAAAATAGGCAAGCACTGTGACAGGTGCATATAGTCCCAGCTATTTGTGAGGCAAGAGAATCGCTTAAGCCCAAGAGTTGAAGGTTGCTGTGAGCTGTGATGTCACAGCACTCTAACCAAGGGCAACATAGTGAGACTCTGCCTGAAAAAAAAGGAGCTTGGAGGCTCAGAGCCCAAAGACGGAAAGCAGAAAGCAGAGAGACCCAGCTGCCTCCAGGAGAGCTGAGCAGAACTGTGCCTCATTCTCCTTCCCAAATCTGTGCTCAGCCAGTCATTGTGTAGGCTCCCTGGTCTGGGACATGTGTCTGGAATATTGCCACACATATGTGGCCACCAGGGTGCTGATGGCAACTGCCTTGTGAGTGTGGTTGTGTTCTAGAGCCCATGTCTGAGTCTCCAAGGCAGAGGTTTGTGTCCGTGACCCAGGCTTTACAGACCATGTATAGTGCCGTTCATCCCTGCAGAGCCTCCATCCTACCCCCACCCTCCCACAGCCCCTGGCTCAGAGACCCCCCACAGTGAGGGCCCCATCTGCTGGAGGCTCGGTGACCTGTGTCAAATGAGCAGGCGCTCGGTCACACTCCAGAGCCCGGAGGAGGCTGCTGTGCTCTGGGAAAACCCGAGCAGCTCCTGCCTGGGGCAGGCTGGGCTGGGGCCCCGCTGGGGAAGGAGGCCCGGGAGCTCTGAGTCTAGCAGCAGCCTGGCTGGGAGCTGCCCTCCACAGACAAGGAGAGTAGAAAAAATATGAAAAGAAAGGGATTCCCTGTTTCCTTGGGATTAGGTTGAACCATCTAACCAAACTCTGGGCTGGACACAGCCCCTTCCTATGCTTTCTGCTCCCTTGTGCAGGTCTGCTAATTCCTACAGGGTATGTGGGTGTCTCTACGTGTCTGTGTAGACTGTATGGGGCACACGTCTTTGTATCTGTGCATCTGGCTGGCTCTGCATGCTCACGGGTATGAATATGAAAGTGTGCCTATGTGTGTGACCATGCATGCCAGCTGAGTGTCTCCGTATTTGTGGCTCTGAGGGCCAGCAGGTCTGGTGTACCTCTGTGTCACTGACGGAATACCTACTTGAGCCTATTTTGGTCTATGTGCGGATGCCACCTATGTCCCTATTTAGATACATGCTCATATTTATCACTGGGTGTTGATTTGGGTGACTACAAATTTTTGGCCAAATATGCAAGTCCATGTGTGCTATTGTGAATCTGTATGCTTGGCCCTGTGCTAAACTGCATGTTTTCACCTGTATGTCATATGTACGGATGGGTGTGAACGCACGCCTGTTTCCATGCCCACACCATTCTCTGTCTGCATGGGTCAGGTGGGTCTGATTTCCATGCATACACCTGTGGCTGTGTGCTGTGGGTCTGAGGACCAGTTCTCCCCAGGGTCTATGAAGGTAGCGTTCCTAGAGGGAGGGGTTGTTTAGCTGCAGGTGTCCCTGCCAATGACCATGTCACAGCCTCCAGTGTCCCATACAGAACCTCCAAGAACAAGAGTGAGTGGGATGCAAGACTTCCTGCAGGAAATTTAACTCTAAACAAAGGAAAATTGTGACTCTAGACCAGTGGTTCTCAACCTTCCTAATACCTCCTAATTCTGTGACCCTTTAATACAGTTCCTCCTGTTGTGGGGACCCTCAACCATAAATTTTTTTTTTTTTGAGATGGAGCCTCAAGCTGTCCCCCTGGGTAGAGTGCCATGGCATCACAGCTCATAGCAACCTCCAACTCCTGGGCTCAAGTGAGTCTCCTGCCTCCGCCTCCCAAGTAGCTGGGATCACAGGCGCCCGCCACAACGCCCGGCCATTTTTTGGTTGCAGCCATCATTGTTGTTTGGTGGGCCCGGGCTGGGGATTCAAACCTGCCACCTTAGGTGTACGTGGCTGGCGCCTTAGGCGATTGAGCCACAGGCGCCGAGCCCCTCAACCATAAAATTATTTTTGTTGCTACTTCATAACTGTCATTTTGCTACTGTTATGAATCATAATGTAAATATCTGATATGCAGGATGTATTTCCATTGATACAAAGAGGTCAGGACCCACAGGTTGAGAATTGGTCTAAAGTCTAGACCAAACCCTTATCCTTATAGAAGGTCAAAAATTTCCAAAGCAGAGAAAAGAATTTTATCTTCCCTCATTCATATTGCTGCTCACCCAAGGGCAGCATCTAACATTTAAAGGGCACCAAAATTACATGCCTTATTTCATCCTTGGAGCCTCAAAGCAATCCTAAGAAGCAAGCATTACTGTCTTCATCTTAAGATGAAGAAACTGAGGCTCCAAGAGGCAAAGTAACTGAGACAAAGTCACAGGGCTGCCAAAGGGGGTAATGGGACTGGAGCTCTGATTTATTGGGTGACAAGCTGGTGACCTAGGAGCCTGGCTATGGCTGCTACAGATGCCCTTCAATTCAGCACAGACCTAGAAACACAGCATAAGGAGCCTATGGGTCATAGGCTGCCCCTGAGAGCTACCAGAAACAGGACCACAGGCTCCCTTTGCTGTGACAGCCAAAGGGGCTGCCTCCACAGGCATCCTCTCCATCCCAAAGCAATGAAGAGCATGATGAGAAATGGGAACTCACAGGTCCTGCACCCTTAGGGGCAAGTCTCAGTTCCCTCATCTACCCAGTTAGGATGACAATCTCAGTGCTCTCTCCATAGGGCTGAGAGGCACAGGTAAAATGATGAATGTTAAAGCACTTTGCAAAACACCATGCCTGTTGATCACTATTCTTCAAGCCTCAGTGCCAATTCCAAAGACTAGATATCGTAATACCTGCCCATTGTCCTGACACTTCCCTTCCTCTAATAGGAACAGGGATAGTTGCACAAAATCCCAAACCATCAGAGCAAAAGCCTGAGAAATCAATTGAGTGGTCCAAACCTCCACAATCCCGGTGTATGGAGGAAGACACTGAGATTTTGTTAAAGAGGGGGAATACCTTGCCCACTTACCAGACAGCAACAACAAAAACAACCAGAGTAAAAACCCTGAGAGCTTTCACCCCCATTACTTCATACCACTATCTGACCCACATTAGTGGGACAGGTGGGCTGCCTATGGTACAGTTATTCCCAATTTACAGGAAGGAAAAACAAGGGTGAGAGAAACTCCTGCCCAGGAAGATGGTGGCAGCTCCAGGTTAGAAGCCCAGGCTTCAATGTCACATAGGCCTGGTTAAGGCTGGCATAAGAGGAGAGACTTCATGCCAGATTCCCACCCTCTGTCCTGCCTCTGGAACCTGGGTTGCCTCAAGGTGACCTCTTTCAGGGCCAGAGTCCATCCACGCCCAGCATCTCTAGCTGGCTTTAGATATAGGGTCCCATCATAGTTCCTACGGTGAGGAAGGGGCCTAATGAGCCTACTCAGGACAGTGGCCAATGGCCAGAGAAGGACCCTGTCCAACTCCCTCCCTCGGGGGCTAACCAGAAGCTGGTCCTAGGGCACTAAGGGCCCAGATAAGCACAGTCTGTGCCCATGGTGACCTTTGTCAGCCAACTTCAGATCACCACCACTGCAGATTCCACCTGAGCCCCCAGCACCTCTATTCACACATAAAGGCTTTATTTTACAGTTTTTATTTTCCTAGAAGGGCTCTCAGTAGGCCCTCAGCTCAGCTCTGTGAGCTGGGAGCCCAGAGTCTTGGAATCTATGAATCCATCTGAAGCAAAGAGAGTAAAGAAGTAGGACTGGCAGCTGAAGACTCCCCAGAACCCAAGCCTCAGTGTGGGGAAGAGAGGCTGCAGCTCACTACCCTAAGCCCAGGCCTGATGAGAGCTAAAGAGACACATAGGGGCCGCCGCTGAGGTACGGCTCCACTCGGGATCCTCCAGGGAGTCCTAGAAGAGCTAAAGGGATGAAGAGGTAGCTGAATTCCACACTCCACCTTTCCAATACGGCCCCCTCAATCTCAATTCCCTCTTCAGCGGCCCCAGGCAGTCCAAGTAAACTCTAGCCCAGGGCTCCACGCGAGGCTGGACAGCTCTCGGTCTGCACGCTAGCAGTGCCAGAGGCCCTCCCTGTGTCCATCCCTCTCTAATCCCCAGTGTGACCCCGGCCAATAAGCGGTTCACGTTGAGAGGAAAAGGGCCGAGAAGGCTATTGCGGCGCGGGGCAGATATTGCTGGGCCCAGTGTTCATTCCCTCCACCCCCCAACTCCAGCGGCAGCGATTTCCCCACAGCCACAGCCTCCACCTCGACGTCCTCTCCTCCCCGAACCCTTGAACGTGGCCCGCAAAAGGAGCCGCACATCCTGGCAGAACCGCTGCCACCCGCGGTACTCACCTCGGCGGGGTTGCCTGGGAGAAGAGGCGCTCGCGCAAAGCGTGAAGCCCCAATCAGCCTGCCTTTACCCAGGCCGGACGCGCTCTCACGGCCACACAGGTCGGCGGAGTTGCGACGCTTGGACTGGACAGGGAGAAGAGCGAAAACCGAGACCGGCCGGGCCGCCACGCATAGGAGCGCTCTGCGCACGCTGGAAGCTGCCGGAGGCGAAGCTGGCGAGGTGAGCAGCCGCACCGCAACCGAGTCGGGAATCCGCGCCGCCTCCCGCTCACAGCCTCCAGGACCCGCGGGAATGTCGGCCCGCCCGCAGCGGCTCTGCGGAGGAAGGAGAGCCGGGCTGAGCCGCTTCTCGGAGCCTGAGCGCCTCCCGGAGCCCGCAATCCTCGCCGCCGCCTCTGGCCGCCCGGGCGGGATGCAGGCGGGAATTCAGCTCGCGTGGAATGCGGGACCGGCCGGGCTCGGAGTCTCCAGTGCTGGGAGAAGCGGGGCCCACGCAACCCGGACGAGAGGGGGTGCGGTCCCAGTGCCACCCCCCGCGCCACTCCCCACGTGGCGGCCGCGCCCCCGGGGCGTGAGTGTGTACGCGGACGGTAGGGGGGCCGTGAATGAAGTCCCAGCGGCCAATCAGCGCGGCCGCCGCGCGGGACCCCGGGACAGAGGCCCAATGGCGAGCTCCGGGCGGCCGGGCCGGGCGGCAAGCAGGCGCGGGGGGCGGGGGCCGGGGCCGGGGGGCGGGAGGCGGCTCCGCGGGCAGCCAATGGGCGGCGGGTGGGGTGGGGCTCCGGAGCGCGGAGCGGGTCGGGGCTTTAAGCCGGCGGAGCGCGGCGGCGGGGCCCGCAGACGGAGCGGAGCGGCGGCGGCGGCGCGGCGCTGGGCGCGGGGCGGCATGGCCACCACCGCACAGTACCTGCCGCGGGGCCCCGGTGGCGGAGCCGGGGGCACCGGGCCGCTCATGCACCCGGACGCCGCGGCGGCGGCAGCGGCGGCGGCGGCCGCCGAGCGGCTGCACGCAGGGGCCGCGTACCGCGAAGTGCAGAAGCTGATGCACCACGAGTGGCTGGGCGCGGGCGCGGGCCACCCCGTGGGCCTAGCGCACCCCCAGTGGCTACCCACAGGAGGAGGTGGCGGCAGTGACTGGGCCGGCGGCCCGCACCTGGAACACGGCAAGGCGGGCGGCGGCAGCACCGGCCGAGCCGACGACGGCGGAGGAGGAGGTTTCCACGCTCGCCTAGTGCACCAGGGGGCGGCCCACGCGGGCGCGGCATGGGCGCAGGGTGGCACAGCGCACCACTTAGGCCCAGCCATGTCTCCGTCGCCCGGGGCCGGCGGGGGCCACCAGCCCCAGCCGCTCGGGCTGTACGCGCAGGCGGCCTACCCGGGGGGCGGCGGCGGCGGCCTGGCCGGGATGCTGGCGGCGGGTGGCGGTGGCGCGGGGCCGGGCCTGCACCACGCGCTGCACGAGGACGGCCACGAGGCTCAGCTGGAGCCGTCGCCGCCGCCACATCTGGGCGCCCACGGACACGGACACGCACACGCGGGCGGCCTGCACGCGGCAGCGGCGCACCTGCACCCGGGCGCGGGCGGCGGCGGCTCGTCGGTGGGCGAGCACTCGGACGAGGATGCGCCCAGCTCAGACGACCTGGAGCAGTTTGCCAAGCAGTTCAAGCAGCGGCGCATCAAGCTGGGCTTTACGCAGGCCGACGTGGGGCTGGCGCTGGGCACTCTCTACGGTAACGTGTTCTCGCAGACCACCATCTGCCGCTTCGAGGCCCTGCAGCTGAGCTTCAAAAACATGTGCAAGCTCAAGCCGCTGCTCAACAAGTGGCTGGAGGAGACCGACTCGTCCAGCGGCAGCCCCACCAACCTGGACAAGATCGCGGCGCAGGGCCGCAAGCGCAAGAAGCGCACGTCCATCGAGGTGGGAGTGAAAGGCGCTCTAGAGAGCCACTTTCTCAAGTGCCCCAAGCCCTCGGCGCACGAGATCACGGGCCTAGCCGACAGCCTGCAGCTGGAGAAGGAGGTGGTGCGCGTCTGGTTCTGCAACCGGCGGCAGAAGGAGAAGCGCATGACCCCTGCGGCTGGCGCGGGCCACCCACCCATGGACGACGTTTACGCGCCTGGGGAGCTAGGGCCGGGTGGGGGCGGCGCGTCGCCGCCCTCGGCGCCCCCGCCGCCCCCGCCAGCCGCTCTGCACCACCATCACCACCACACACTGCCCGGCTCGGTGCAGTGACCCTGCGGGCTGGGCCCCCGCCGGCGTGTAACAGGGCGCGGGCGCGCAGCCCGCCCGCGCGGCCTGGACTCTTTTTGTTCGGTTGCTTTGGATTTTACAAAAAGCCCAGAAACTTTCGAACAAAACCAAACATCCGGACGACCCTCTCCGGTGATCAGCGAAGACGGCCGGTAGGCTGCGTCGCCCAAGTCCCAGGAGAGAGGAGTGAAGATCCGGAACTTGCCAACTCACCCCGGGCATCCTGCCCGTCGCCTGCTCTCTGCCCCCATCCCCTCGACGACCCCCGCCCCTGCCCCTCGGGCTGTTCGGGGCCGGATCCCGGCAGCGGCCTCCCCACAGCGACAGGTAACGCAGTGCGAGGTGAGGGATTCCCCGGGAGAGGGGACGAAAAGAGGAGAGTTCCCCATCCCCTCTCCCCGCGCGGACTCCCGAGCCTGCGGGTCAGGGGTGGGGGGCTGACACTCTATTCGCTCCACGCCTCTTCTCTTCTCTAAGGATGCGCCCCACCCCTCCTTCCCGTTTCTCCGGGCTTGGTTTTATACGGTTTTTATTTATTCGTGGAGCCTCTCAGCTCCTGGGGTCCTTCTAACTCCGCCCGCGCCCTTAATTTAAATCGCTGTATACTGTATTTATCCGGGCCCTGGAGGGGAGGTCGCGAGAGCCGCGTCTGTGTATAAAAGCAGGAAATAGCCAAAGCTTTAATCTAGCCTAATTTATTTTTGCCCTTATCTTCCCTTACCCTCCCCCCCAAGAAAGCAAAAAAGGAAAAAAAAAGTAACAAAAAAAACTCAAGTGTTCATTTTTCGTTTCGTTTCATCCGAGCCCGGGCTTGGTTCCCGGCCACTGCCGGAGGGGTCTGCGCTCCCACACACACCCAGAGGGGAAGGGGCTTCGGCCCCGCTGCAGACTGACCACCGCTCGGCGTGGCCCCTGTTCCCCGCGGGGCCCTGCCCTCCTGGCCATAACAAACGAAACTTGGAAAAGTTGGAGATATTTTTTAACCAGCTGTAGAAATAAGCCCTTCCCTGAGAACCTTCTGCCTGACTCCCTTAGCTTTCCTCTGCTCCCTTTCCAGCCCCCACCCCCACCCCGGGGTTACGGGATGCTGGGGGAGGCCGGGAGAAAAATTCCCCAATCTTGGGGTGAGGTGGGAACCATGTAAATATGTGAGATATGTATACACTGGTGGGGAGAAGAAACATTTTGTGCTTGGTTTTTATTTTTGGTTTTTCGAGTTGCCCTTCTTCCCCTCCTAAAGGATTTTGTACACCGACTAATCCGAAAAAAAGATATTTTAATATGATTTCCAGATTTCTGACCCATCTATTTATTTTCTGGATGTGTTTGGAGCTTCCCCCCTTCTCCATTTCTTCTTCTGTTTGTTATGGTATGAATTTAAATTTTGTTATTTTATTTTTTATTATTTTTTGAAACAATGTTTTGGTGCATTCTCTTTGTATCTTTATTGCAAAAAAAAAAAATAATGTAGACTGGGAAGTTCCCTTTATATTTATGTTATAGTAAATATTTTATTACTCACATAAACATGTACCCCAGGGCTGTGTCCTGTCCTCTTTACTGTTAAGGCTGAGTCGGTATTTGGGGGAAGTGATGGGATACCCTGCCTCACCTCCCTAAAGTTCTGGCCTCACTAGGAGAGATTTCAGAGGAAGGTGACCATGCAGACTTCGTTCCAAGCCAGCCAGTATCAGGACTTGGGCAACAGTTAGGGTTCTGCCTCAGGTGCATCAGTTTAGGAAAGATGAAGCAGCCTCATGTCCCCCCTCCCATAAACAGACTCTTCTGAGACCAGACCAGGGCCTGGGACAGTGAGCCACAGACACCACATGGAATTTGGGTCAACCATTCCTCAAGCACAACTCAACTGCTCTTCACCAAGGAAGAACCCCGTCTCGGCCTGGATCACCAGCCCAGAATAAAATCCCACACCCGACTCCCTGATCCTCAACTTGGATTTCACTTTGCTCTTCATATGTGGGGTTCAGGCCAACTTCACCATTCCAGGTCCTGGGCCACTAGAAGCCTGGTCAGGCCTACCATCCTACCCCAGCTGGCTCTCCACTTACAAATGGTGCCCAAGGCCCCCTGGGTCCACTGGGAGTTCTAGCAGCTTAGATAGAGGTCCATTTAGTGGTCCTGCATGAGCTGAGTCAGCCTGGGGAGAGAACCCTGCCAATTTGCTTGGGCAAAGCCAGTCCTGTTTCTCTGCGAACAAACTACCTGCCCTAACTTCTCTTGGGAAAAAGTAGGAGCAGGAATAATTGTACCACCAGAAAGATTTGACATCTCCAGTCCAAGAACAGGTACCCAAGACCCCACCACCACCACAGAGAGTGCTGCACGTGCCTGTGGGCGGGTAGGAGGCAAAGCAGACGTTCCCAGATCTCCTCTCTCCAGCCAGCAGCAGCAGCATCCCCCCCAGAGTCAGGATGGCAGAAGGCAGCTCTGGGTTCCAGGTCCAGAACCCAGGACTACCCGTGTCCCAGTCAAGATCTTATTTTTACCTTTAAAAAACTGTTCTTAAAATACTAATAAAAGAGTCTTCCTGTTTTCCTCCATAGATGCCGTTCCTTTCCCTTCTCAGGAGAAACCACACGAGTTTTCTCCCACTCTTCGTGGACCCAGAATTTGAAGGCACAATCTCTTAGCCAGGGAGAAAGTTGTCCCTAGGAAGGGTGTATGTGGGGCCCCTCCTGCCAGGGAAACTGCCCCAGTCCAGGCCTGTGAGAGGCCTTGGCTGGCATCTGGGATGCCCACAGGGGTGTTCCTAGCCCCCCAGGTGGGTGGTCCCTGAATGTGCTGGACCCTCAGGATGACTGTGACGCCTGGTGATTTTCAGGGTTCTGCCCCTCAATCATTTGGGGAATTATCTCTGCAACTATGAAGGCAGACTCAGTTTCCAATGGCTCAGCCTCTCTCTCCCTTCACTCCCTGCTCCTTTTCACTTCCTAGTGAGTGAAAAGCCCCATAACTGGCACCACTATCCCAGCCATTCCCCACACTGGTGGGCTACTTATCCTCCTTGAGCTTCCTAAGGAGGCCGGGAACTTACCAGCCAGCAGGGTAATGGCATGGCCGGCCGGGAGCAGCTGGCCACCCTGCCTCAGCCTCTCATTTCCTGCTCCATTAAGTACCAAACTTCGAAGCCATCCCACACTCCTCCCTACTCCCTCCTTATTTCTCCATTCCTGGATTTGTCCCAGCCTCAGGGCCCTGAAATGGAGGCAAATGAAGCTCAGAGCTTCCCCGCTGCCTGCGCAGCCCAGAGCCTCAGCAGGTTTTGAGGTTGGAAAGGGCCACCGGGAAGACGGGGCCTTTCACTGGCCCTTGCCTGCAGCTGACACCAATTGATTGATTTCCTAATTGTCTGCTTAATCCTCTACAAGAGGGTGGGTTTATTATTTGAGCAAGTCAACTCAAAAACAGCAAAACAATGCAACCTCCCAAGAACCAGCAGCAGCTGAGGAGTAGAACAAAAAAAAAAGAAAAAATGAAAAAAAGGTAGAACAAGAGGTGGAGGAAAATCCTTCACATTGTAAGGATTTTGCTTAATGAGACACCAGCCTGGGACAACTAACCAGTGATCAACCCCTTGATCAAAGAAGGTCCCAGAGCTGCTTCCCCTAGACTCCAACCTAGGACGACGGTAGGAACCTAGCTTGTTTTACTTTATAGGAAAAAATCATAGAGAAATATTTTTTCCCTTGAGAAATACCTGTGGATAGAATATAGTTTAGGAAAGGCACAGGCACCTGTGGGCTTGACCGCAGCTTCCCCATCCCATGTGTAAGTGTATCTGCTTGCTTGCTCTTGAGCACCTCAAACTTGCTTTCATTCAAGAGAGGTGCATGTCCTAGCATCGGCCTCCAAGGAAGTACAAGCTTTTCCTAGCAAATTTGGGAATTTTTTTTTTCTTGGAGATGGAGCCTCAAGCCGTCCCCCTGGGTAGAGTGCTGTGGCATCACAGCTCACAGCAATCTCCAACTCCTGGGCTCAAGTGAGTCTCCTGCCTCCGCCTCCCAAGTAGCTGGGACCACAGGCACCCACCACAACGCCCAGCTGTTTTTTGGTTGCAGCCGTCATTGTTGTTTGGCGGGCCCGGGCTGGATTCGAACCCACCACCTTCTGTGTATGTGGTGCCTTAGCCACTTGAGCCACAGGCTCTGAGTCAAACTTGGAATTTTTTGATCCCATCTCCTTCCCTTTCTTACTTGAACAAAATTATTTTTGTGCTCATGCAGCCACAGATCCTGGTGGTTAAAATTTCTCTCTCCCATGTGAATTTTTATATGTTTGTGTAAGAATTTGTGTATGTGCCACTTTGTGCACAAATCTATAGCTGATCCCAGAGGTAAGAGGGGAAAAGAAAATCTGTACTACACTGTTAATGCTTTGAGCTGGAAGAACATGTTTTGGGTGGAATTTGGCCAATATTGGAAGGAAGGAAGGTGGTCATCCTGGTCACCTATGGTCATTGAGGCAAACCCAGAAAGTACCCTGCCCGGAGCCCCAAGAACATCTATATTCTGGCCCACCTCTTACCCTAGAAGGTTGTACTAGCTTGTGTGTTGCACAGCTTAGGACCTGTGCAATCAACCTTTGACCCTAGGACTTGACTGAATGTCCACAGGACTAGTTGACCCACAACCACAGCTGTCTACTTAAAGTCACTGGGAACTCAGCCTCCCTGAAGAAGCTCTGGGCCTCTAATGACACACCCAGAGCCAGGCTGGCTCCCTCCCTGGGACTTTCCCCAGTAGGGCTTCAGCTCCAGAAAACGGGGTAGAGCGAGAGGAGGTTGGTTATCTAGCCTAGCTGCTCCCCCTAAGCTTAGCCAAGAGGATCTACCCAGAGCCTCTGGCTTAGTGACTTGAGGCCAGAGGTAGCTGGGTGAGCCATCAATTTTGTCCCTGCCTGTTGGTGGTGGAGTTCAAATGGTGTTTGGCCATTCAGGTCTCCCCTTGCTGCCTCTAAAGCCTCTGTGTGGGAGGACTGCCCTCTATTGGTCCCAGAGCAGGACGGAGCAGCAGTCCCCAGAGCCACTTTTAAGTTGAGTATGCCCCCCCTCCAAATCAACTTTAAGTTGGCTACTCTATGGAGACCACCAACTAGAGTCAAAGCAACTTTAGTCATCAAAGAAATCAAGCCTGCTTTCTCTCTGTGTGTGTCTCTCTCTTTCTGTCTCTCTCTCTCTCACACATACACCCCTTCCCTCTCATTCAGAGCCACTCTCAGAAACAGAAACCCACCACTCAGTATCACCTCCTGTCTCTCCCCACTCATCCCCATCCCTCCTCCTCTAAACCAGTTAAAACCCCAATCCAGGCTCCCACACCTTGTTTAATCACACAATTGCTATCACACCTGTGGGCACATCCACACCATTGTTTGGCCTTTCCAAGACCAGCTTCCTGGTCGTTGGCACTGAGTTCTTGGGAGTCACCCAGGACCTGGTACCTGTAATATTTGGTTAAGCACACACAACTATCCTCTGTAGCATTTGACCAAGTCCCCTTCTCTTAGGGTTTCTAAGGACTCACACCACAAACCACTTTCCAAGCACTTCCCTGCCTGTCATTTTCCCAGCTCCTCCCAAATCTCTTCCTGCTCCTTTCAGATAATTAAAGTTAGGCTGTGTGTTTGTATGTATGTGTGATCTTATTTTTTAAACACACACCCCCACACATACATATGCGTGTATATATACAAACACGCAGCAATTAGATCTATCTGTTCCTGCCGCCGCCCTTCTCGTGCAGTAAAACCTCAGCTACACATATGCCCCCACATCGCCACATGATGAACCTAGCGTCACCTCATCGCGGGCTCCTGTCACACATACACACGTACACACACACACAGTGGCACTTTCACATGGTTACGCCCACCCCCTAGCTCCCTGGTCTTTCTCCAAGGGTGTGACCCACCTCCCACGACCTACCTCCCACCCTGGCATCTGAGTGGGCTCTCCTCAGATGACCCAAGTAGCAGGAGGGCTTTGCTCCAGTCCCTCCCACGACGCACACACCAGTGGACATGTCTCCCGCTGAGCCTGACCAGGGTGGGTCTGGGTATTATTAGGCTGCAGAGACAGCACGGAGGCATATGGTCTCGTACACAAGAAATAATGTTCATGTTAAATCAGACCTCATGCATAATGCATGGTGCCTGATCTCACATTATTTTGGGTGTTCGTCAAAATCAGTGTTCTTTCTTGTGAGGGCTCCTGAAAAGAAGGGAAAAAGGCATTTGCTAATTACACCCACAGCCTGGACCCAGAGAGCCGGGAGCGCCTCCAGGCCTCCCTATGGCCCCACTTCACCCACCGGTGGGTCTCATCCCTCTGCCCCACTTTGTCTTCCCACATGGAAGGAGGGGCTGCCTCAGGTTTGTGGCAGGCGTAAGGCCCCATGTTATTTTTATTTCTTTTCTCTCGGCTCTCTGTCCCCGGAGGGTTCTGGGGAATAGCAGTGGCTCTGTCGCTCTCACACCCGATTCATTTGCCGTTTTATGAACTCCCCGTTGATTCATCGCCTCCCTAAGTCAATGATTCACTCCTGATGGCTTTTCAGAAATCCTTCTTCAAAGGCGCCAGATTATTCAGCTCTGAGCAGGAGCAAGAGCAGGAGCTGGAACAGACCTGGACCCAGCGTTGCTACAGTTGGTGGCCTAAAATGGGATCTTGTCCCCATCCTTGGGCTTTCCTTGGATCTGGGCCAGCCTAGAGAGGAGAGAGTGCCCCCCTCCCACAAGAAGCTGGTAGAGCCGACCCAGGCAGCCCTGGGACAGACGAAGCCCATAGCAAGGCCCCCTCCAACCTGTGTGGGTCACCTGTCTTCTCCCATTGTCATCAAAGTCCCTCCAGAAGCGCTCTGTGCCTCAGAGGAGGCAAAGAGCAGAATGGCAAAGCACAGAAGCTGTGGGACCAGACAACTGGGTACAAGTCTGGACTCCACTTCTTGTCAGTTATGTGACTTTAGGCCCCAACTACTTACATTTCTGTGCCTCCGTTTTCTGATTTGGTGACCATAGCAGTTCCTTTAACATAGAGTTACTTTGAGAATTAAGTGGGATGATGTACATATAGTAGTTAGCATAAGTGATGAAAGAATGAAAGCTGCTTACTGTGAGGTCTGGAAAGGATACAGTGCAGAAACAAGTGGACAGGGAAGAAAACCATGACGTAATAAACACCGCTCTGGACCCCACTCTGACATAACACCCACCACTCACTGACCCTGTGCCTTATTATCACTATCTCACATTAATTATTCCTATTTTGAAGATGAGGGAAATAGTGGCCAGAGAGTGTTAGTGACCTGTCCAAGGTAGCAAGACTAATGAATAATAGAAGCTGGGATAAAACTTGTGTAATATGAGTTCTGGGTCCATGTTCTTTTTACACCCTCTACTGGTGCAAACAGTGCTGATTCAGTGCTTGGGTATTTGCCCAAGAACAAGGAGGTTCCAGAACTCAGGACTGGGCCAGAGAGAAAAGGGGTGGGGGCAGGGGCAAGCAGATTTGGCTAGACACTGCCCCCTTCTCCACCACCCTGCAACCAGGGAAATCTTTGAGGTAAGTAGGTAACTCGCCTAGGATCACTAAGATGGTTAGGAAGCCCTCCTGATCAGTCCCCTCCAGGCCGCCGTGCACTGAACAGCCACATGTAGCAACTAAGATTGTGCGCCTAGCACTTTGGTAGGCTGAGGTGGGAGGATCACTTGTGACCAGGAGCTTGAGACCAGCCTGGATGGCTCAGCACCTGTGGCTCAATCGACTAAGGCGCCAGCCACGTACACCTAAGGTGGTGGGTTCAAATCCCCAGCCCAGGCCCGCCAAACAACAATGATGGCTGCAACCAAAAAATGGCCGGGCGTTGTGGCAGGCGCCTGTGGTCCCAGCTACTTGGGAGGCAGAGGCAGGAGACTGGCTTGAGCCCAGGAGTTGGAGGTTACTATGAGCTGTGATGCCATGGCACTCTACCCAGGGGGAT
>CAUYQV010190882.1:0-40353 GCA_963574575.1 Galagoides demidoff | reverse complement strand
TTTCTTCCATTCTTGAGATACTTTACTAAGTAGGATAAGTTCCAGCTCCATCCATGTAAATGTAAAAGAGGTAAAGTCTCCATCTTTTTTAAGGTTGCATAATATTCCATGGTGTACATATACCACCATTTATTAATCCATTCATGGGTTAATGGGCACTTGGGCTTCTTCCATGACTTGGCTATTATGAATTAAGCTGCAATGAATAATATATTGCAAATATCTTTGTTATAAAGTGATTTTTGGTCTTTCGGATATATACCTAGTAGAGGAATTGCCGGGTCAAACAGCAGGTCTACTTTTCGATCCCTGAGTATTCTCTATACTTCTTTCAAAAATGGACATACTAGCTTGCACTCCCACCAGCAGTGCAGAAGTGTTCCCTTTTCTCCACATCCACGCCAACATCTGTAGTTTTGGGATTTTCTTATGTGAGCCATTCTTCCTGGAGTTAGATGATATCTCACAGTGGTTTTGATTTGCATTTCTCTGATGATTAATGCTTTTATTTTTATTAATATATTTTTATTCATCTTTTATATTTTTATTTTTAAAAAGAATGGATTTAAAATACCATAGTATAAAAAAGTTTTAATGAAATAATCCTCCCAGATTGACTGGCACAGTTAGAACATTAGTTAAGACATAAGGGCTAAATTGGAGGTTGCTCCATTCAGGATTTATTTCTAACTTCCCTGGACTGACTGGCAGGCATCACTACCACAGGAAGCTGGTTGGTGGGAGTTCACAGGAGTCAAGGATCCCAGTCTGTTATCAGTTTTTGACAATGGTCAACTGTGTTTCTGTTTGAAGTGGAATTTGTGAATAGTTGCAGAGCTTGACAATATTTTTTATTTCTGTCTGCTTAGCAGCCCATCATGTCAAAATAGACCAAGAGTATTGAAGGAAGAAAACTGATTCTATAATAAGGATTGGGAATTGTAGTATAATCTTATTTCTGCTGAAGATAAGATGATTTGCTTGTTTTGCGATACTGTAATATCAACATTAAAGAAATTCAGTGCTCTTCAGTATTATAACGCTCATAGGGATCATAAATATTTTAAATTAAGGGGGGAGGCACAAAAGATTGTATTGCTGAAATTAAAAGATGAAAAACAAAACAAAGGCAATTGTTTCAAGGAGCAATAAGACCTGGAAACAATGACGCTGAAGCAACTTATAAAGAAGCTCTTGGGAACATATAAAGTATATTTGGGAAAAAGGGGAGCCATTTCAGTGATGGAGAAATTGTGAAAGAATGCATTGTTGAAGTTGTAGGATGTTTAGACCCCAATCACATTTCAAAATACAAACAACTGCGTCTTTCAAGAACCATAACTGATCAGCATGAATTAACCTTCAGCTTAACAGAACAACTTCATATAGTACTTCTGAAGGAAAATATACATTATTCAATGGCTTTGGATGAATCAGCTGACACTACTGACTCAGTTGTTCATTTGGGTCATAACAGAAGATTTTCTTTGCTACGAAGAGCTACTCTTCTTGGTCACTCTTGTGAACAGAACATAGGGAATAGACATCTTCAACAATTTCAAGACGAATGTCATAAGGATGGACTGAATTTGGTAAATTTAATGAGTGTATGTACAGACAGTCCACCTTCCATGAAGAGAAAACATGCAGGATTTATAGCGCAGATTGAAAAAGTACTAACAGATCCAGATGCTCTCATTTATTTTCACGATGTCTTTAATCAGCAAAATCTCTAAAGCTACTATTTTAAGTGACATTTTGTAACAAGTTATAAGTATTGTTAACTATATTTTGCAAATGCACCAGGCATGGTCAGTTTCATAACATGCTAAAATCGAATGATGAGGAATTCGGTGTGGATTTGCTGTATCATTCTACAGTGCACTGACTATTGCAGGGATAAAATATACATTTGATCTATAGTTAAATTTTCTGAAGAACAGAATCAGCAATGTGAATTACTGCAAGATTTCTATAGCTATTCAGCATTCCTCTGTGATACTACGTCAAATGAAAATAACTTGAATGTCTCTTCGCAAGGTAAAATGAAGTCTGTACAGGATGTTTGGCAAAAATTTCAAGCATTTCATAAAAGGTATCATTTTTCAAAACACTTCTTCCAAAGGATATTTCAGATGAACATTTCCCCCAGTTAGCAAAGGTCACTGATGTGCAGCATGATGTATGTGAATCAGTTGAAGAACATGCAGCTATTACAGACTTTTTAATGGGAGAATGCAATGAAGGTTTCACTGACTTTGCAAATCATAGCATCACACCCAAATTAGCATTTCAACCTCACCTAGTTGATACCATCAAAGAACCTAAACAACTACAAATGAAAATGGTTGAGCTCTTAGTAGATGACATTTTAAAGTCCTTGTTTGATGCTGAGAAAGAGCAAGTTGAATTATGGAAAAAAATTCAGAATACTCACACCTTCAGCAACATGCCCCCCCCTAACACTTTCTAGTTTTTCAAACACTTATTGTTGCAAATCTGCATTCTCCTTCCAACCCAGATCAAGACACCCTTAAGATCACAAATGACAAATTCCTATCTACAGGATCAGCTGAAACTGTGGACCTCCAGGCTGCAACAAAATATTCAAATGCTTTTCAACAAAAAGACACAACAAAGTCACTAAAATTTTAGTTAATGTTAAAATTAACAAATGGTTTTCATTTTTTGAAATATTAAGTATGTATAATTAGGTCATTTAGAAGGTTAGTTTATTACGTCTCAGACAAAAAAGCAGTACAATTAATCAAAGTATGCACCTTAATTATTGACACAGTTTTGCCACCTTCACTGTAGCTTGTGTATGCGGGTGGCAAAAAAGCTTGAGGAGTGAGTGGTGATGAAGTTGCTAAAGGTGCTTTTCATAGCTTCTTGAGAATTGACTATTTTTCCTTGCAAGAAGTTGTCCAAAGCCTGGAAGAAGTGGTAGTTAGCTGCTACAAAATCTGGTGAGTATGGTAGATGGCAGAGCAAGCCCAGCTTCTGCAATGTAGTTTGTTCACGATGTGGTTGAGCCTTGTAAGAGGATTGACCGATCTCGGCTGCGTGAAGCATCCCTATCATTTCTTCTGGATGGTTACAGTAGACATAGCTGTAATCGACTCACCAGGTTTCATGAAGCTGTAGTGAATAATAACAGTGCTGGACCACCAAACAGATACTATGGCTTTACTTGATGAATATTTGGTTTGGACTGCTGTTTGGCACTTCATCTTTATCCAGTCATTGTGCTGAATGTGCACTTAATTGTCAAAAAGAATCCACTTTTCATCACCTTTATGTCACAAAGCAAAGAAAGGCACGTTTGGAGACAATTTCTCTTCTGACATTCATTTCATTCACTTAGATCCCATCTATCCAGCTGCCTTGCCTTGCCAATTTGTTTCAAATGGTCCAGTAGTGTTGGAATATTAATGTCAAACCTTGCTGCCAATTCACATGTCGGTTGAGATGAATTAGCTTCACTATGGCTTTTAGCTCATCATTATCTACCTTGGTCTCAGATCACCCATGTGGCTCATTTTCAAGACTAAAATCACCAGAATGGAATTTCTCAAACCATCTGCGTACTATATGTTCATTAGTTACATCTTTTCCAAACCCTTCACTGATATTCCGAGCTGTCTGTGCTGCAGTGATTCCACAACGGAACTCATATTTGAAAGCAACATAATTTTTTGACTTGTTGATGGTTTTGTAAAAATTGCTTTAAAAAATTTGAAGGATAATCACAAGCCAAACATGTATTTCAAAGAATGAGGATGCACCTTCACAACAAAACTAAAACAAGAAGTGTCAAAGTGAAATATCAGAGATAATCAACGTCAGACTTAGCCCTTATGGAAATTGGACATTTCCTAGTTAATAACTTAGATTGGCCAGATTTTTACAAAATAATGTACATTTTAAAATATATCTAACTGAATTCTCCTGAATGTGATTTTGATTAAGTTCAGTGTGTCCATTTTTAAATGGTCTATGCTTTCTATCTCTTATTTTCAGAAAAGTGTGCTTGACCTAATTTACATATATTTTCTCTTATTTATTAATCTAGACTTTTTTTTTTTTAAGAGAGAGACAAAGTCTCACTTTATCACCCTCAGTAGAGTGCAGTGGCGTCACAGTTCACAGCAACCTCCAACTTCTGGGCTTAGCTGATTCTCTTGCCTCAGCCTCCTGAGTAGCTGGGACTACAGGCACCTGCCACAGTGCTCAGCTATTTTTTGTTGCAGTTTGGCTGGGACTGTGTTTGAACCCGCCACCCGTGGTATATATGGGGCTGGCGCCCTACACACTGAGCCACAGGCACTGCCCTAGACTTTATGATTTTAACCTGTACGTGTATGTATTAGATTATATTGTGCAATTTGAATTCATTTTTGTGAGATAAGAGTTAAGCATTCCTTCTTCCTTCATATGTCTATCCAATTATGGATCATTCTGGTATTTTAATGTTGAAGAAATTTTTATTTTCTTCAATTGCCTTGGTACCTTTGTTGAAAATCAGTTGACTATATATGCTAAAGACTATTGTCTAAAATTTTGTTAAAGATTTTTGCACATATAATTCTGAGGGGTAGTGGTTTAACTGTTTTTCTAATGTTAACTGGATGTACTCAGACCTTGAGGTTTGAGGGCACACTCTTAATGCCTGTTAAGTCTTCCCAAGGCTCCCAACACCAGCTGTAAGTTCAAGGGGTTTCCCCAAATCACCTTTAGACTTGATCATCACTAGGCCTCACAGAACTCATTGAAAGTGATGGTAATCACAGCTAGAGTTTATTACAGGAAATGGATACATTAAAATCAACATGGGAAGAGATACATAGGGCAGAGGCTGGGAGAATTCCAAACATGAAGCTTTTATCCTTTTCTCAGGATACATTTCCTTCCCAGCATCAAAGCATGACAGCACACACAGAGTAATGACAACCAGGGGAAGTCACCTGAGTGTCCATGTCCACACAATTAATGGACTGATTACCCATATAGGAGAGAACTCAGTCTCTAACCCCTCTGCCCAGAGGTAGAGCTGATATCACCCACGCTGAGTTGCCTGATTAGCACATTCATGGATAGTAAAGACACATCACTTGGGAAATTCCAGTGGTTTAAAGGCTATTTCCAGTATCTGTGGACAAAGACCGGACCTTTCTTTGGGTAAGGCCGAATTTTGTGTCACACAATCATCATCTTGTCAAGTTAATTATGGTCTCATAAAATGATTTTAAGGATGTAGAATTGGCACTATTACTTTCTTATATTTGTAGAATTCATAAGTGAAGCCATCTGATCTTGGAATTTTTATCAGGTAAAGTTTTTTTCTATAAGCTCAGTTTCTTTCATAGATGGAGATCTATGTTATCTGTTGATTTTTGAAGAAGCTTTGGTAGTTTTTCGCTTTGGAGGAATATTTATTGCATCTATGTGGTAGAAGTTTTAGAACACATATTTATAATATTTAATACTTGTTTGTCTAGAAGACTTCTGATGATATTCCCTCTTAACTTTAGCTTTTTATTTACTATTTCCTTGCTTCTGTTTGTTTTCTGATTAATTTGTTCTTCTTCGACTTCTTTTTCTAGGCTCTAACGGTGGAAGCTTAGATCATTGGTTTGAGATTTCTCTCCTTTTCTAAGTATTTAATTACTTTGGATCTCTCTGTAAGCACAGTTTTGTATGAAGGCAGACAATTACCAATATCCCATGTTGTCATTTTAATACCCTTCAAAATATTTATAAATTTTCTATGCAGTTTTTTTGGCCAGTAGTTATTAATTATTTAGAGGTGTGTGGCTTATTTTCCAAATATGCCAGCTATCTTTTGTCCATTGGTTTGTATGTAATTCTGTTATGATCAAGAACATTTTTATATGATTTTAATCTTTTTATATTATTTGTGACCTGTTTCATGATGTATACTGTGTTCCATCTTAGTGTCTTTTTAATCTACTTTTGAAAAAAATTGTATTTAGCTGTTTTAGGGTGGAATATCCCTTAAATGTTAATCAGGTTAAGTTTATCGACGGTATTGATTAACTTTTGATGTCTTTACTGGTTTTCCTTCTGCTTGTTTAATCAATTTCTAAGAAAAGAGTGTTGAAATCTTCAATGAGAATTGTGGATATTTTTATTTCTCCGTTCAGGAGGAATTCATTTAGCTTCATATATTATGAAATTGTTTTATTGGGTGCATACATATTTAAGATTATAGTCTCTTTATTAATTGACCTCTTCACTATCTAAAAAACCCTCTTTTTTTTCCAGAAGTAATTCTTGTTCCAAAATTTTCATTGTATGATATTGGTATTTTTACTTATTTTATCCTTTTTATTGGATTTGTTTTGTGTTTGATATTTCTGTTTGTTTTCTCTTCTCTCTTCTTTTAAATTAGTAGTTTTTTTATGATATTCTATTTCTTACTAGTATTAGCTTATTAACTATACCATTTTCTTTTTGTGTTTTTTTTTTTAATTTTCTAGTCTATATATTCTTAACCTATCCCATTCTATCTTTAAATATCACTTTAAATATATTCTAAGACTATTATAATACTGTACAGTAATTTATATTCTCTAGTCCTCTGTACTATTGTTATTTATTATTCTGCATATTTTATATTTTATAATTCATTTTATTATTTTTCTTTAAAACATCAATTATTCTTTAAAATGGTTTTAAGAGAAATGGGAACGTGTCTCTTATATTTATTTCTTCCACATATTTCTGCACCATTTCTGCTGTTTTTAATTCCTTTCTTTTGATCCAATTCCATCAGGCAGTGGCAGCATTATTGCTGGTTTTTAAAGGAATTCCTTGAATATTTTTTACAGTACTGTACTGCTGGTGGTGATTTCCCTAAGTTACTGTTCATCCGAAAGCTCTTTATTTCATCTTTATTTTTAAAATTATTGTCTCTGTGTTTAGAATCCTAGGCTGAGTCTTTTTCTTAGTACTTTCAAGCTGTCTCTCCCTTGTTTTCTTACTTGCAGAGTTTCTGGTGAGAGGTCTATTTTCATTCTTACAAATGTTCCTCTGTATGCAATGGATTTTTCTCTAACTGCTTTCAAGATTTTTTCATTATTACTGGTTTTCCAAATTTGATTCTGATGTACCTGGTGTGGTGTTTTGAAATTTTTTTTGGTTGGATGTCATTGGAATTCTTGGATGGTTTACAGTTTTAATTGCATTTAGTAATTTTTCATTTATTTGCTCTCCAATAATATTATCTGCTTGCCAACCTACTCTAATATTTTAATATCGGTTTGGCATAGGTCAATGGTTCCTGTAATAATCTTTGAAATAATTTTCAAAGGAAACAATTTCAAAAATAGAGATGAATAAAAGAGCTTGCAGACTAACAACAACCGATTGCACTATAAAAAAATGTTAAAGGAATTCCTTCAAAATTTTCCCAAGAAAAGGTTTACATTTTCACATTTTTAAACTGTTCAACATTGTTCCATAGGCCATTGGAACTGCTCTGTTAAATTTTTAAATTGTATTTTCTTTTTTATTTTTTGTTTGCTTTGTTTTGTTTTGAGACAAATTCTTACTCTGTCACACTGGGTAGAGAGCTGTGGCGTCATACATGGCTCACAGCAACCTCAAACTCTTGGGCTAAATCAATCCTCTTGCCTCAGCCTCCCAAGTAGCTGGGACTACTATGCCAGCCACAATGCCTGGCTAGTATTTCTATTTGAAAGAGAGGGGGTCTCACTTTTGCTCAGGCTGGTTGCAAACTTCTGAGCTCAGGCAATCCACCCACCTCAGCCTCTCAAAGTGCTAGGATTACAAGCATGAGCCACCATTCCTGGCCTCTCTCTCTCTCTTTTTTTGCAGTTTTGGCCTGGGTTTGAATCCACCACCTCTGGTATATGGGGTTGGCGCCCTACTCCTTTGAGCCACAAGCACCACCCAACCTGGCCTCTCTCTTTTACTTTGAATTAGCTTCTACTGCCCTACATTCAAGTTCACTAATATTTTCTTCTCCAATGTCTAACCTGCTATCAATCTCATCTAATATATTTTCCATTTAAGGTTATTATATTCTTTATCTCTTTGAGGTTCTTTTTGGGTCTTGATATTTTATTTCTCTCTTGATCATGTTGTGTATCTTCTGCTTTCTTGTACATATGAAATATATTTATGATATCTGTTTTAAAGTGTTTTTTACTAATTCTGCTATATGTCATTTCTGAATCTGTTTCTATTGCTTAAATTTTTAGCTGTTCATTAGTCTTATTTTTGTTGTTCTTTGCACACATGGTAATTTAAAAAATTGACAGATTGATTTAATATAATCAATTTTTTAAAACAGCATGAAAGTTTTAAAGGGCAACTAATGCCTCTAGAATGTTCATTGTCACTGACCAAATTGGCATTAAAATATTATATTCATATTGAAATGCCTTATTTATTTCTGCATTTTCCTCTTATAATTTCTGGTAACAACATTTTTAAATAGTGAACAACTATAAGTGTTTTGACCAAATAATTTCCCTCCCTATGTGGCATCAACTGATAGCATGAGGGGAGAGCCCTCATTATTGCTGGACAGTGATGATACTCCTGGGTCCTGACTCAGAAACTGTAGAGCAACGTGGCCTTGGTTCAGTCACGTGAAGGTAGAAGTCTGGGTTTCCCACTCAGCATTTTCTGAGTGAGGGTGTGGGACTGAGGGTGTTTTTGTTTATTTTTTGTAGTGTTTAGCTGGAGTAGAGTGGCAGTTAGGCTGCCATTTTCCTGGTCCTTTTGCTAGAGAAAATGAATCGGCTTTTTCTTGGTGCTTTTTGTTTGTCTGTTTGTACCTGCTGGCATTTTTGGTTAGCTGACTACTACTCCAGAACTCAGTTTGGGATGCATTAATATTAAGGATTAACCCCCCCCCCCCGGTAACTGACTGCTGTGTTGTTCCTTGGATCCTGCTGCCTTTTCTCCATATTTCAGTCTTCATATGTTTGATTTATTAATGTAAATAATGTCTGGAATTTCAAGTTGTGCCTTATTGGAGGAATAGGGAGAAGTGCTTTTACACCATCTTTTTCCTGAACCAGAAAGCATACCTGGTAATTTTTGAATGGATATTGGACAATATGAATTTTTTATTTTTTGCTATTAATTTTTTATATTTCATTAAATATTACTAGGATTCATTCTGGGATGAAATTGGGTGACTTTGAATTAGTTTTCTTTTTCTAGGCTTGCTTTTGAGCATTTTTAGGGCTGTTCCAGGGAAGTCTTTGGTCTAAAGCTAATGTGACCTCACTCCTCATGCAATACCCTCTTTAGGGATTTACCTAATCCCCTGTGTACTAGGATGTCTTTCTACATTGACTGCTGGGAAAATGAATTATTTCCAGTCTTCATTGAACTTCAAAGGATTTTTCCTTCTACTCCTTACAGACAGATATTTAGCTGGTCGTATATCCATGCAAAGATCAGTTTTTGTTTGTTTGTTTGTTTGTTTGTTTGTTTTAGACAGAGTCTCGCTCTGTTGCCCCAGGGTTGAGTGCCATAGTGTCAGCCTCTTTCACAGCAACCTCAAACTCCAGAGCTCAAGTGCTCCCTCTGCCTCAGTCTCCTGAGTAGCTGGGACTACAGGCACCAGCCACCATGCCCAGGTGGTGTTTCTGTTTTTGGTAGAGATGGATTTTACTTTTGCCTCAGGTTGATGTGGAACTACTGAGTTCAAGAGATCCACCAGCCCCAGCCTCCCACAGTACTAGGATTGATTATAGCGTGAACTATCTCACCCAGCCCAAAGATCACTTCTTAACCAAAATCTTTAGGAGATTCCTCTTAAGATCTCTAAAGATTCTTTCTCTGTCTAGTTGCCTCTTTGATATTTGACCCCCCAACGGCTACCCTAAAGCCCAGGCTTTTTGGCCCTGCTGAACTCCGTACCTGTCTCCTTGACTCATCTAGGTCAGGGGGTCTGTTTTGGTTTCTCTCGAGCTGAAGCTTGGAAATTCTCTTCAGGGAATTTCCTGAAGGCAATTGGAGGGACTCACCTTTGTTTCCCTGCCATTCAAAATTTAAAAACTGTTACATCATACATCTTGTCTGGTTAAATTTTTAGTTAAGGTGGAAAGTAAATCTTCCCCTTAATTCAGCTGGTTGGAGGTGGACGTCCTTTCTTGCTTCTTGCTCCATCACTTTTTTCCTTCTGGTTTCAGTTTCCACCAATCAGCTTCTTGCTTCAGTTACCTTTCAATTACTTGTAGTTTGTTTAGGGCTATCTGTTTATCCATGTGTCTAACTGCTATCTAGTTATCTTCTTTTGTGTGTGTTTTTGCTGGAGCAATATGTTCAATTGTTTGTATGAAAGTATATTTATTAGGTTGCCACTCTCAAATGATATTTTAGGTGACCATAAATGCCAGGGTTTCATTTATTTTACCTCAGGTCTGTAAATCATTATATTTCCTGATATTCTGGCATTAAATGTTGCTAATGAGATGTCTGCTGCTGTCACCCTAACTAATTTTTCCTCTGTGTAGGTTATTTATTTTGTTCAGTTGCTTGTAAGACATTTTTTCTTCATTTGAATGCTTTATAGTTTCACTATCACAAACAATTCAGGATTTATTGGAGTTTTGTTTTTTTTAATACTGTAAATCCTTAATCATATTTTTAAAGGTGACCTCACCTTATTTTTTCTTCCTTTCTTCCAGTGCTTCCGTTGAATATATACTGAATTTTGTAATTGTATCTCCCATAGGTCTCAATCTTTTTTCTTTACATTTTTTCCTACATTTTATTTAATCTGTATTGCCTTTTGTGATTATTACTTCAAGTTCATTTTCCAGTTCACCAGTTGTCTCTTCATCTGCTGGTTAACTTAGAAATAAAATTTTAATTTTAGTCACTATGTTTTTCATTTATACAAGTTCTGTTTGTCTCTTATCTCCAATTAGTTCTTCTTTTTCATTATTCCTGGCTTTTTTATAATGGCTCTGTTACTTTTTAAGTATCCTTACTCATTTAAAATACTATACCTAGTTTATCATAATTTTCAGGTCCTTTTAAATATAGCTTCCTTGTACATGATTGTTCCTCCTCTTACTTGTTATATTTGATTACGAGATCATCTTCACTAGGAGTTGTTTGTTCTGTGGAGTCTCCTGTACTTGGGGTTGCCAGTGTGTTCCTTTAGAATAGATTTTCAGCATAAGTTTCAAAGCATGGAGTTTAGCAGGGCTATCGGTTATTAATTTAGTTTAAATTCATTGTCTGTGTCATCTAAAACTTCTTGCTATTCTCTTGTCAATCTATGTTTTATTCTGAATTATCTTTCTTTCTCAAACTACTCCCAGTTTCTTATTGTGGGTTGAGAAATCAGACGATCAAGGCTGTGAAAAGTCTATTTAAAATTTCCAGCCAGCCATGTGGTAGCTTCATGCCTTTGATCCTGGTACTGTGGGAGGTGAAAGTGGGAGGATTTTTTGAGGATAGGAGTTCAAGACTAACCTGTCTAACACAGTGAGACCTTGCTTCTACCAAAAGGAAAAAAAAATTAACCAGGCCTGTGGCATACATCTGTAATCCCAGCTACTTGAGAGACTAAAGCAGGAATATTAGTTAAGCCCAGGGATTTGAGGTTACCATGAGTTATGATCCTGCCACTGCACTCCAGCTTGGGCAACAGAGACCCTGTCCCTGAGAAATATCCTATGCTATTAAAAAGCACGATTTTTTTTTTTTTTTAGAAAATGCGTTGACTACCTAAGTGGCCCTTTTTTTTTCTTACCTATTTGTAGGTCAATATATTACAAAGAGTTGAAGTTACCTGAAATTCGGATTTTAGTTCATTGATTTGTTAATGATTTTAAAATCATAAAATTTTTATGTTACAGGAGACCAGATAGATAATGTAATTATTTAGCCTTTCTCTTTTGTTTTGTGAATGTGAAACTTAAGATTCCAAGTAATTGGTTTCTGACCACCTAGTGTCATAGCTGATCTCCGCTCTAATGTTGCAGTGCAGGTTATCACTGGTTTCACCCTTGTTCGGCCGACAATCTTAGGATGACTGAACAGCATGCTTGTCCCCTTCCTGACTCAGCTGTCCTTGTAGATGATTTCTCCTGGTGATAAGATAATTATAGTATTTCCTCAAACTTTTAAGAACCAGCTTTTATTTAGTTTAGTTTAGTTTTATTTTGGTTTTCTGGTACAATCAACACAGTGCAAGAAGTAAAAACCCAGATAATTACATTTACTTCAGCATGTAGGGGTGGGGTGTCTAAAATATAGGCTATGCTGTGTGTTGGGACTCTAATAGTGCACAAACTAATAATCATGAAGTTACTAGGCTAAACAATTTTAGAGATGTTTTCCACTTTCAAAAATAAAATAAAATGTAACTGAAAAGCTTTACTTTCTCTCATTCTCATCTGTCAAATTTCTGTCCTTCTCCCATTACTAGGTAAAAACGTTACTCTATGATATCTTCTCCAACCCCCAAGGCAGAGTGGATACAATATTCCTTCCATTATATTATAAAATTAAAGAAGCTCTTGCTCTTAATAAAGTAGCTGGACTGAGTTAAAACCCTCCAAAGTGCTTATTGAATAACTAAGTGGATGACTGATGAAGAGGAGAAGATGAAAGAGCCTAAGAATGTTTATGTGTGTAAAACATGTTGGGATAATTTTGTTACCATATTATTTTTGGTATACTCTAATATCAAAAAAGGAAGAAAGGATTACAGCAAAGATGTATTGAATTTTTAGCCTAAATATAACCCATGATTATAAATCCATTGTCAAAAACTAAACTGAAAAATGTAAAATCATGTAAAAATATGATGATAACATTAATGCCTGAATAAAGGAAATAGGTGCATAGGCATAAAGCTGAACATTTGCAGATTGACAAATAAATCATATAAAATATTTAAAAAGCTAAATTAAAATAGAATCTACACCAGGTTAGGAATATGTTAGGAATGTAGGACACAGGTTATTGTTAGTTCACATTTATCCTAGTTCATTATCTGTTGGCCTTATGTTATTACAATCTCTCAGCTTTAATCAGCACAGTGGGGAAGATTTCAAGGATTTGGTCTCCAAGCCGGGTTCTACTCTATGAACTACTATCCATTTAAATATATCCTTTCTGCTTTCAGGTGAAATAAAAAGAAATCAAGTGCAACATACTAGACTGTGTTGAATGCTTTGCCAACTTAATTATAGGTTTGATCCTGGATCTTAGACACTGGAGTCCTGTTACACTTGAAAACAAGCTGAAAAAATCCTCAGCAAAATACTTAGCAAACAGCATCTACTAGCATATAAAAAGGAACACATGTCATAACTACATAACTACATGATTTATCCCAGGATTGTAGGGTTGGTACAACTTATGAATATTAATCAATGTAATACATGTTATTCATAGAATAAAGGGTAAAAATCTACACGAATACAGAAAAAGCATTTGACAAAATCCAGCACTCTTGCATAATTTGAACAATAGCAACAACATAAACCAATGTAACATAGTAGTCATGGAAGGAAAATCTACAAGCTGATAAAGGGAAGCTACAAAAAAGCTACCACTTACAACATCCTTACTGGTAAAAGACTTAAAACTTTACCTTTTAAGGGTGGAACCTGTGGCTTGAACCCGGAGGTGGCAGGTTCAAACCCAGCCCCGGCCAAAAACTGCAAAAAAAAAAAAAAAAAAACAACAAAAAACTTTACCTCTTAAATCAGGAACAAGACAAGGATATCTACTCTCACTACTTCTATTCAACATTGTACTAGAAGTTCTAGCTTGGGAAATATTGGAAATAAAATTGAAAAAAGGTATTTATATTAGAAAAGAAGAATTAAAATTATTTTTATTTTCAGATGATATTATTTTACATATAAAAGACCATACAAACATTTATGGAAAACCATTTGAGATAATAAATGAGATTAGCAAACTGTAGGATGCAAGACCAGTATATCAAATCACTTGTAATTCAGTACACTAGCAATGAATAATCTACAAATAAAATTAAGAAAAAAATATCATTTACAATGGCATCAAAAAAATAAGATTAAGGAGGCTGAGTGGCTCACATTTGTAATCCCAGCTCCTGGGAGGCCAAGGCGGGTGGATTGGTTGAACTCACAGGTTCATGACCAGCCTAAGCCAGAGTAAGACCTCATCTATAAAAATAGCCAGGTGTTGTGGAGGGCATGTGTAGAGGTAAAAAGGCTGTCAACTTAGCAATTCGCACATAGGTCCACTAAATTCAAATGTAAGGTAATTTATAGCTTTGCAAATTCATGTTTGTCAACTAAGGGTAATAAAAATTAAGAGGTCAAAAGCATGATCAGCAAACTGTCAGTGCATGCTGGAGTCAGCTAAAATTGTATAAGACTGCAGAAACATAGCACATGGAAAAATCCATTCTTAAAAGATAGATGTAAATATCAAAAATAATATTTTTATAATGAAAATTGCATGTAAAATTTGTGATAAAATTTGTACTGAACAGGTTGGAGGGAAGCTTTTTCAAAGAGAATGGCTCAAACAGATTTCTTTTTCACTTATTACCCTAACCAGTGGACAAATGTAGGTTAAAATGTTTAGAAAGATCTTAAGGATAATAACTAACTGAATTGAAAATAAGGAAAAAACTTCCAAAAAAAATAATGCAGATACATACGGCCATGTATAAAGCAAATAGCAAAGAAGCTTTAAAACAGAAAACATAACAAGAAGACAAAAGTAGGACCAAATATGTATAACAATAAATATGAATGCATTACACATAAAAAGACTCAAATTGAATCAGGCAAATGAAAAGAAACAAATAAAAAGTAAATCATGGTTTGAAACATGAAAATCAAACCAAGGTTAAAATAATTAGGTGGAATAAAGAGCTCCTCTGTTTATTGCTAAAGTGAACAATTCACAATCATGATAAAAGTCACAATCTTTACGTGTTGAATGCTATGTCTTCAAAATGTCCAAAGTCAAACTATTAAAATACAGGGAAGAAATGATGGAAACACATTAGTCAGGGATTTTAATTACTTTTATAAGCTTATAGAGGATCATTAAATAAGCTTATAGAGGATCAGAAGAATATAATAGATGAAGTCAATTTAATAGCTATGTATGAAACTATGTAGCAAACAAAAGTAAATTTGTCTCTTTCTATGTCAATGTAACAATCATAAAAATTGATAATTTAATACATTCCCCAAAGAGTAATTATTTTATCATAATAAAGTTAAAATGAAAATTGGTAACAAAAATTTTACTCCATCAAAACCACAACTTGATCTTTTATTTTTTTTTATTTTTCTTACTTATACATGTGTATATTAGGTTTCCACTTTTGCCTTCACAGAATTAAAAAAGCTAAATTTAATGACAATAACAATTTTAACATAAGGACTGAGAACAAAAATCTCATAAGGAATGAAGAGAAATACATTCAGAAAAGAAATCAGACAATTGCTGCAATGAAATATTAAGCAATAATAACAGTAATAATGCAAAGAAAGTAACATTCACATTGTCAGATAGAAGTATGTCTGTTATAGAATACTTTGATCAGTTAACTTCTTCTTATTTTGTTTTTTCCAAAGTCTTAAAAAAATAGACAACTAATATTTATAAATAAAAGTAAAAGATAATTTCAAAAGCAAATCTTATAGACAATAGAAAAAGAAACACTTCAAAATCATTCTACTTAATCTGGATACACCTGATATTAAAATTGGAGAAAATATATTATTATAAAGGGGAAATTGCAAACATATTACAAACTTGATCATTTTTAAAATTAGCTTTATTTTAATTCTCTTGTTTATATATTAAGTCAAAAAGAAAGCAATGAGAATATTATATACCAACAACCACTATCAAAGTCATACTTCAGAAGAAAATACAGTGCTTTTACTGGGTTCATCACAAAATATTTTTTAGTTGAGGTAAGTCAATCTGAAACCGTATAAAAACACAAAAATAAAGAATAACAAGCATTTAAAATTGTGAAATCAAAAATTACTGAATTGCCAAACAATTCAATTCAAAAAATATTTCAAGTGTTCTTTTTTTAGTAGACATGGTTCTAGCAAGACTAACAGGCAAACTAGAAAAGACAAACATAAAATATTAGTACAGATAGAATAGTAGTGTTACCAGTTTCCTAGCGGACGTTTTTCCAAGCTCTTGGTGTTTGTCAGGAAAAGAATCTCAAGACTCATCATGTAAGCCAAGCAAACAGCAGCTTTTATTGAAAGTAAAAAAGTACACTCAGAGGAGGGTGGGCAAGACCTAGGAGAACAGCTTCACTGGGGGGAAGTGTTTTAGATATTTTGTAGTTTTACTAACTGAGGGGAGTAATTTTCAAGACCCAGGGGTTGGCTAAAAATTAGTCTACTAAAACTAATTTTAGTAAAAATTAGTTTACTAAAAATTAGTCTATTAATTGCTAGAATTAAGTTCTTTTCCTTTTTAATAGTTTCTATGGTTGTTTTATAACTGTTACGGTGATTTCAAGGCTGGAGAAATTTTAAAACCACAATGTAAATGATATTATCATTAGCCAAAGTTCCTGTAAGGTGGCAGAGGCAGCAGCCAAACCCCTTGAAGCCAGTTCATGGCCTGTGTTTTTCACCCTCTTTTGTTTGAGGGTTGTTTACCTTAACACCTACATCTAACCTTCAAGTTCCTGAATCTGGTCTTAGACCTGTCTCCTAGTCTCCTACTCTCACAGTAATGTTATAAGTAATAATACTATCAACAACTTCATCCACTTTTTGAGCACTAATTAGGATAATAGTAGCACCTGCTTCATAGGAGCATATGAAGATTTTATGTAATAAACAAGTAAAATATAGCTGGCAATACATGGCTTACAGTAAGCTCTCAATAAAGTCATTTCTTAACTAGAGGTAGAAAGTGTGTTGTTTAGAAATACATTTGATTTGACATAACCACACCTACTAGAGTGATCTAAATAAGCAATAATTCTATTTTATTCATGCAACTAGAACCTCAGAAGTAAGCAGGTTAGGGCTGGAATAGCAGCTCAATACTACCATCAAGCACCAAGCATCCCCTAACTTCCTGTTTTCTTAGCTTTTGTTTGGGGCTATCAGCCTCATGACCACATGATTGAGGCATCAGCCATCAGCATCAGCCATCAGCGTAGCATCTGCATTCTGGGAGGGAGGAAGGGAGAAGGTTAAAAGCTTTATCTTCTTAAAGTTGTCTCTTGATTTGAGAAGAGAGCTCTCCCCAATGACTTCTCACTGACCAGAAATATGTTTTAAGGCTAATTGCAAAGGAGGATGGGGGATTAAGCATTTCTAGCTGAGCACACTACGATGCCTAATAAAATGTTAGTAAAGGAGAAACATAAGTAATTAGCAGTATCTCTCATGGAGAGGTTTGGAAGTTTTAATGTACACTAATAAATTAAAATATTTTAATAAATGGGATGATTATAAAGGAAATATATGTATATTTTGTGATTCAAGAAAAAAGGAAATTTTTGAATAATTAATATGATTTAAAAATTTTTTTTTAGTTTGAAGAATTATATTAAAAAGGAAACCAATCTAAGGTGATTGCACAGACAACTTGTTTTTTTGAATTCTTTGAAGATATAGAACATTGACTTTAAAAATGTTTCAGAGAATGTAGAAAGATAAGATCTCTATGTATATAATTTCAGAGATGAAAAAAACTCACTACGTGCTGAAAATTGCTCAAAAGAATTTCTAACTTACTTATTCATAGAGATAAAAATGCTAAATAAATAAAAGTAAATAAATCTTAGAATTAAAAACAAAATTTATAAGCTGTGACTAAGGGTTTATTCCTGGAATTCAGGGATGGTTAAATAATCAGAAATCTATTTATATAATTCATCTCATCAGCAGGTAAAATGTGAAAAAATAACCTGTTAATAAAAATTTCTAAAGATTCTTTCTTCATATTATAATGTATACCTCAAATCAATAATGCCCATCATTATAGTTAATTAAATTTTTATTAAAGTTAAGAAGAAGACAATGACACCCACTATCCCCAATTCTTAAAAGAAATGATTATGATTATTGAAAGGAAAGAGGCAAAATGACAGAATTTATCAATGACATGCTTAACTACATCAAAATCTCCATATACTATTAAGCATATTAGCTAGTCATGCAGAAATACATAATAATTAACTAGTCAGAAATCAATTATTTGAAAGCATGATAAAAATAAAGATACTTTTTGAAAATGGTGCTGGGAAATGGCATTATACCAGGATAACATGCCAACTCTATTTCACATCTTAAACCCAATAAAATTCATGAGGATCAATGTAAGGAAAAAAAAACTATAAAACGATTAAAAGCAAATAGAAGAGGCTTTTATACAGTTTTTGGAAAGGAAGCTATTTTGCTTTTGTTCTGGAAGTTCTAACCCAGTTGGTTTTGAATAAAACATAAGGCATGTTACTCTTTATATTTGGAAGTATTTGGGCAATTTGGGAAATGTTGTATATTAAGGGGTGCTGTGACAATGGTGGGAGGGAGTTGTTAGTTACTACTGACTTAGTTAATGGGAGCCAGAGATCTAACATCCTGCAGTGTGTGAGGTATTCCCACATAGTAAGGTGCTATTCCCCCCAGATGCCAAAAGCACTCATACCAAGAATCACATGTTGTGGGACACCAAAAGTTATTTTAAATGGTCATTATTAATCATGAAAAGGTCTATTAAGAAACATTTATTGTCTCTGTTTCTTTCCCCACTTTTTAAAAAATGGCAAAATGCCCATAAATGACTAAACATTTTAATAGTGGCTCTTCTGCCCCCTTCTTCTATGTACTAGCTTCAACAGTTTGTCAAATTTAGGGAACTTGTGGGCGGTGCTTGTGGCTCAGAGGAGTGGGGTGCTGGCCCCACATGCTGGAGGTGGTGGGTTCAAGCCCAACCCCTGGCCAAAAACTGCAAAAAAAAAATTTGGGGGAACTTGCTTTTTAACAATATAATGAAGAACCTGTTTTTGGTGATATACATTATGGCATTTGTAAAGAGAAAAGATCTCTGGATAACCCAGCACCCCTCACATCGCACTTTCTGTCTTTGACATAGTTGATAAGGGGAAGTAGTGTTTATTGGGTATAAGACCAAATAAATTGTGCTTTGAGTTTACATAATTATTGTAAAAAGCTTCTTTCAGACAGGCTCACCCTGCACATTTCATGAGTCTCAGTGAAAGAGCATCAAATGCCAGTATTTCTTAGTATGTTTCTGATGAAAATGGCTTTTAAAAACTTACTCTGACTCTTACAAAGAGAAGGCTGAGTCCCACTAGCTAAAATATCAGAAGTTAGTGTATGATGTATGTTTCTGATGAAAATGGCTTTTAAAAACTTACTCTGACACTTATAAAGAGAAGGCTGAGTCCCACTAGCTAAAATATCAGAAGTTAGTGTATGATAAACATATTAATTTTCAAAGGGAAAGAGACATTTTCACTGCAGCTGAGAAGGCCATTTCTCAAAAGTGGTTGTCCCTGTTTTTTGGAGCTTTTCCTTAGCTCAGAAAGGTAATACTAATTTCTGACCTTATTTTCCATATTTTCCAGTATGTGAATAACTGAAAATAATAGGATGCTTGACAAAGGGGCTTTAAAAGAATATTTATTTATTCATTTTTCTCCCATAGCAAGAAGTCCAGAGGAAGACATTTGTGGGCTGGTGTAGGAGCTCAACCATAATCAGGAAATGGAGGTCTGTCTCACCTCTTCTCATTCAAGACCGGGACCCCTTCTAACTGTTTTTGGAAGTGCTCTAAGCTTTCTCTTTGTTCTCAAATAAAATTTTTCTTTATTATACTGAAGAAGAAGAAACTGAGCTTTCTCTGTCTCACTCCTCTGTCATTCTTAGCATGTTGACTTTAATCTTTATGCTTGTTACCTTGAAGTTACAGAATGGGTGCTACAGCTCCAGGTGGTGGAACATTATTCCAGGCAGGAAGAGAGTTAAGTGGGGAACAGCCTCCTGAACCTGTGTGTGTATGTTAGTGTCAGCTTTTGGAGCTTGAGGGTTCTTTTTGAAAGCAAGAAAAGGCAGAAGGAAAAAAAGGAAGAAGGGAGGAGAGAGAATAACAAGAAGCCAGCAAGGTGGACAAAGTAGAAGTTGTAGGGTCATTGCATTTCCAGGGCGGTGGACAGCCAATAGACTAAAGCAGACACTTGTGGCAGTGCTTCTTAAGCTTCCATGTGCACACAGGTTCCTTGGGGGATTTTGTTAAGATTCAGATTATGATTTAGCAGGTCTACAACAGTCTGCAACTCTGAGGTCCTACATGAAGTTCATGCTGCTAGGTTGTGGGCCATACTGTGAGCCCGATAAGGACCCTTTAAAGTTGTTTTCTTTCATTATAACACAGTCTTAGTTTAAAAAGTCTCGGTTTAATTTTAATATGTTCCTTGGTGAAATCTTGATATCCTACTTCATTAAAGTTCTCCTTTCCTTTCCTTTAGCAACCTCGTGGTGGGGCTGCAGGGTTTGCGCTGATGCCTCTCTTACAGGGCTTTGGTGGGGGAGGGCCTCCCATTGCCCACGTCACTGGAGATGTCTAATCTGTAGTGCCTTCCACCTGGCTTCTTTATTTCCTCACAAACTCACCTCTCTGCATAGAGTCATCTTTTGACATGGTGGCCACTGAGGTTGATCACCTTTTGTCTGCATCATAGCAAAACCGACAGCCTCAATTTTAGTAGCAGTATCAGCCTTCAAGATCTTTGTTCTGTGGTTACTCCCTTTCAGGAGGATCTACTCGGGCAAGGTCTAAGACACTCCCAGCCTGCCTCTGTGTCTTGAATGGATCTCATCTGGACCATGGAAGAAATCTCATACATTTTTTGCCCAGATACTTTATGTGAAACCAGGACATTCCCAATGGTCTAACATTTCTTTTGTCCATCATCAGCGTAGATAACAAGTCATTGATTCTCACTCTTTAGATTCCTCAAGTGTGAGTCAGACACTAGCTCACTGTAGCTAGCACCCAATCTCCAATGGCCCCCCTGCTGTGCCTTTTTTCTGGCTGGAGGTAAGGAATAAGGACACTCAAATGTTCCATTTGGGATGGGGACACTTGTAGCTCTCTTCAGGAAAACACTCTCAGTTCCAATTTAACCACCTTCTTGAATATTTTCGACTGTTATATTGAGGTTTCCAACCACTACTCCGTGAATTCTTTTTAGAGGTTGGGCTAATGTGTTTTGGCATGTGGCAGAAGTGGGCACAGGGCTCCCATATTGGGCAGTTGGGCAAGCTGTGCATGGCAGTACTCCAAGGGCGCTGTTAACCTCTGAGCTGCCTGGATTTCTACAGTGACAATGATGGCTTGTCATGATGATTGCCTTTTTATTCATGCACAAGATCCCCTTCTGGGGGGACAGCTTATTTGGGCATGAATTGTCTTGGAGTCTTCAGAGAAACTGAGAAATCCCATATAATGTTTTAAATATATTTATAAAGTGTTCTATACTCATCTATACATATTATTCTTTATTATTATCCCTTTAATAACCATGCAATTTATTGTGTGAATATTTAATCATTCATTTGCTCACCCTGAGAGTTTTTAAAGTTACTTTTTAAAAAGTACCTATCTTTGTTGTAATGTGATTTTTGGTCATCTGGGTATATGCCTAATAAAGGAATTGCAGGATCAAATGGCAGGTCAATTTTTAGTTCTCTAAGTGTTCTCCAGACATCTTTCCAAAAGGAACATATTACTTTGCATTCCCACCAGCAGTGTAGAAGTGTTCCCTTTTCTCCACATCCATGCTAGCATCTCTGGTTTTGGGATTTTGTAACATGGGCTATCTTCTTTAGTGAAATTCCTCTTCAAGTCCTTTGCCCACCCGGAGATGGGATCACTTGTTTTTTTTCTTGTTAATACATTTGAGTTCTCTATGGATTCTGGTTATTAAACCTTTGTCAGAGACATAACCCACAAATATCTTCTCCTATTGTGAGGGTTCTCTGCTTGGTTTACTTACTGTGTTCTTGGCTGTGCAGAAGCTCTTTGTATCAGAATGTTTATTGCAGCCCAATTCATAATTGCCAGGTCATGGAAGAAGCCCAAGTGCCCATCGATCCACAAATGGATCAATAAACTGTGGTATATGTACATCATGGAATACTATGCAGCCATTAAGAAAGATGGAGACTTTACCTCCTTCATGTTTACGTGGATGGAGCTGGAAAATGTTCTTCTTAGCAAAGTATCACAAGAATGGAAGAAAAAATATCCAATGTATGCAGCCCTATTATGAAACTAATTTATAGCTTTCAGATGAAAGCTATAACCTAATTGTAACCTAAGAATATGGGGAGGGGGAGAGGAGGGGAGAGGGGTGAATGGGTGGAGGGAAGGCAATTGGAGGGATCACCTCTATGGTTTGTCTTACAAGGGTACAAGTGAATCTTTCTCAAAGTAGAGTGTAAATGTCTTAACACAATACCTAAGAAAATTGACATAAAGTCTATGTTAACCAGTTTGATGAAAATATTTCAAATTGTATATAAAAATACCACACTATACTCCATGATTGCATTAATGTACACAGCTATCATTTAATAAAAGCAAACAAACAAACAAACAAACAAACAAAAAGAGTACCAGCAAGACGGAAGTCACGGACCTTTGTAACCTAACTATGGAAGTGACATGTTATTGCTTTGCCCTATTCTATTGGTTAGAAGTAATACAGTAGATCCAGCCCACACTCAAGGGAAGAAGCTTTCACAATGGCATGAATACGGGGAGGGGGAATCCTTTGGAGCTCTGTCAGATGCTTCTTACCACAGAAACCATTGGCTTAGGTAACTGAGAAAAAAAAAATTTGGAAATGAACTTGTTTTTCTCAGACACTATCCTTTAGATTTACCATTTTCTCGTCCAATTACACTTTCACCTTTAATTATAATAATTACTTAAACATTCTTATACCATCAATGCATCTCTTAAACAATTATATATATTTTTTATATTGGTTAAATACACTTTTGTGGCCCAGCCGAGGAACCCAATCATCATTTTGGTCAGAGTTTCTATAGGGAAATGCATTGTGGATTCTGTACACCACGTTCACAGATTATCATTATCTTATCCACTTATAAACTAGATCCATGGGACCACTCGATCCAGAGATTAAAAAAACGACCACATGTACTTTGAAAATCTCCTTCACACTTCATAATTTGCTTGCAATAGGTGTCTGTTGCAGTTGGCTCTGCTCATAAATACATGTATAATCCAAAACATAGTGACTTAAAAAAATAGCCACGTTATCACTGTTACTGGGTGACAGATGGCCACTCCTGTAGTCAGCTGGCCAGTCGGCTAGAGCTGGATGGTCTAGGATGACTTCACTCACGTGTCCGGGGTGGTTGGCAAGCTGGTTTTGCCATGGGGTGTCAGCTGGACACCCTTATCACTCTGTGTGGTCTCTCACCCCCAGTTAGCTCACCTGGGCTTTTCTGTACATGGTGGACTGAGAGGAACAAAGGAGGGGAAATGGTCAAAGCAAGTTCCATGGTGAAGCCTGGAGTCAGCCGAGCCAGGAACTACCCAAAGGAGGCTTGATTCACTAGGAGCCATTACTACACCTTAGTACCACTGTGTGGTTAAGCTTTCAAGATCTTTTTGTTACTTCCATGTTCTATACTCTGTTTTTAAACACAGCCACCAAAGGGTATGGATCTTGCCGACCAGTCAAGAGTAGCTACACTTTCGGGTCTCAGCAGCGAGTTCAGTTCATTAAGGAGAGATCCAGCCTTTGTCCAAAGCTAGGCCAGGACTATTGCTGTTTGAGGAAGTGAATCTGAGTGATGTTTCAGCCATTTGTCTCTGTGCTCTGAGTTACACCTTCATAGCAATACGACCAATCAGCATTACCTTATATACCTCAGCTGCAGTAACACTCAGCCACCTGCAAGACAGCAGCATCTCTGAGTGACAGTTTAACGTCAGGCTTTAACTTTTATTTGTGGTCAACATGAGAAGTGACCTGGGAAAAAATCTGTATTTTACCTTTAGTAAAGCCAGTGTGAATGGTATCATCAGGAATAATTGTCAATGTCTCATGTAAAATGTAAAATGTCAACTGATAAATTCCTGCCAGAAATCAGTATCAGGAAAATTCTCATCTTAGCTGGCAAACAATACCCAGTCTTCTTTCATATGGAAATAAGAAATCTGTGACTCCTCTGTTTTTCTTTTTTTCTTTCTTTGTATTTTTTGGCACTGGAGACCAGAAATAGCAAAGTAAAATTTAATGTTTCATTACAATAATTCAATTAGTCCTGTTAGCTCTGGGTTTTTGATACATTTCTTTCTTTTCTGCCATATTATATCTTTTTTTTTTTGAGGCAGGGTTTCACTATGTTACCCTTGGTAGAGTGCCGTGGCAACACAGCTCACAGCAATCTCAAACTCTTGGGCTTAAGTGATTCTCTTGCCTTAGTCTCCCAAGTAACTGGACTACAGGTGCCCACCACAATGCCCGGCTATTTTTTGGTTGCAGTTGTCGTTGCTGTTTTTAGCTGGCCTGGGCTGGGTTCGAACCCGCCAGCCTCCATGTATGTGGCCGCTACCCTACCCACTGAGCTACGGGCACCACCCATATTATGTTTTTCTGTTTGGATGATCTTCATTTTTTGGCGTTAGGTATTAAAATTACAAACATGTGAACAAATAAATATATCAATTCTGCTGCAAACAGTGTAATAATTTAAAAAGGTATTTTTCCGTACTTTCCCATGTGTATAAGATGTTGAGACAAGGTTAGACTAAGTGACATTTAAAATTCTTTTGCTATTAATGACTCTCAAACTGTTTTCTCTTGTGACTCTCCCATTTGAATATTGTACCTCATTAGTTCTTCCAGTTATTTGCTGTCTTGAATGACATTGTAGAAAAAGAGGTGACTCTAGACCTGTTCAGTGTGGTTGAAGCTTTTTTCCACATTATTTTGTGTTTGGGAAAAAATGATGGATGGGAGCAAGGCTTTGTCCCTTATTTCCAAAACCCAGGCGTTGTGGTCTGTCCAGGGAACTACAGAGCATATGGCTTTGATTTCTAGTACACCTCCCTCCCAGTCCTCATCAAAACCCATTCGACACCCAAGGAATCCTTATGGCCTGAATATTAAAGGCTTTAAATTTGATTTGCTTTTAAAAATAATTGAGATATTAACAGTTACCAAAGGCGACCATTGACTCTTAAGTGTTTTTAAATTCAGCCAAACACCTTCCAAATTGTAATTAGGGGATAATGTAGCTTTTAGATACTATTCTGAGATTCCATTGTTTAGATTGGCTGTTTTGATGTAAGGAAAGCTGTTAAAAAAGTGACTTTGGACTGGAATTCTGTATGAAAGCCTGATGTAAAACATAGAGCCGTGCAGGGTTATTCTTCTATAATTTATTAATTACTCCCGTGCAAGCATTAGGATATATTACTGTTGGAAGGTGGGTAGCCTACTAGTTATTAGGTTAGCCGTGGACATCAAACCTCACCTCTGCCTTTCTCTCTGTATGACCCTGTTACTTTTCTAAGACTTGATTCCTTAATTGTTAGAAGGGTGATGATAAGTATAACTACATCATAGAGGTGCAAGCAGGAAATGTGGGTAAGCTGGTTAGCACAGTACCTGGCACTTAAAATACAATAACTACTGCCATTATTATTATTATTATTTTGAGACAGAGCCTCAAGCTGTCGTCCTGGGTAGAGTGCTGTGGCATCACAGCTCACAGAAACCTCTAACTCCTGGGCTCGGCTCAAGTGATCCTCTTGCCTCAGCCTCCCAAGTAGCTGGGACTATAGGCACCTGCCACAATGCCCAGCTATTTTTTGGTTGGAGCCGTCATTGTTATTTGGCAGGCCTGGGCTGGATTCGAACCTGCCAGCTCAGGTGTATGTGGCTGGCTCCTTAGCCGCTTGAGCCACAGGCGCTGAGCCACTACTGCCATTATTAAAGCTGCTGTTATTATTAATGTAAAATTATATAGGATCAGTCCATTCTCCACCCCCCCATCTCCCTCTTTATGTAAAACATTTTGATTGAGATTGAAGTGAGGTGAGTGAACTTAGAATTGCTGGTAGTTGCTGACAGTTAAATTATCACATATGTGTAAAAGGAACCAGGTCCTGATCTCCACTGACCAGCTGTGTTACCTTGTGAAAGTTTCTTCCCGTCTTTGAATTTCATTTAAAATTTAAAAAGTGATGCCAGTTTTCTTGCCAGCGTGGCTGCTGCGTAATGCGCAGGGCTCCCCATTTAATCCGCGTAGTATGTCTTTTCATGAATAAGTGCGCAAAACCCTGATAGCAGAACTTGCCTGGAATACTGGTTCCTGGTAACCCTCATCAGCTGGGAGATATTTGGAATAGATTTGGGGTTGTTTGGATTGTCATGATGATAGGGGGTATGATGTCAATTCCAGGCAGGGGCAGAGATTTGAACTGTTCTATAGTAGGTGAGACAGACCTGTACCATGAGCACCTGTCCTGCCTCAGATACCAGAAATACTGGGAGGGCTGGGGGCGGGGGTCTCTGGTTTGGGGAAGGGTTCTAAGTAGAGTCTTTAGCTAGTACAAAGGTCCTGAGGGAAGAGCCTGGCCAGTGTCTTTAAGGGAGAGCAAGGAGGCTGTCTTAATGGGAAAGTTAGTGACCTTTGTGTAGCACTTTAAACATAAGAATAAGTGCCCAAACCAGTACCAAGATCTTGGAGAAGGTGGCACCATAAAGACATCAAGTCAGAGACTTGGTTCCTTGTGGGCGGCACTGCCAGCCACACTCTGATGAAGCCTCTGTTGGGACCTTTCCCCTGGCAGCCATCCCTCACCTCCTTTTCACTCCCTTGCTAGGGAGGTATGACGTCAGTGATAGTCTTCCCCCAACACTTCTGATTCCCATTACCCTGCCTTCTCCATCCCATTCACATCTTGTAAAATATAGCACCTCCATATCTATTATATTTATTTTTTCATCTCCCCCCACTAGAATGGAAGCTCCATAAGGACAGGGGTGTGTGTGTGTGTATCAGAAGTTAATCATCCATGGATGTTTTCTAAGTCTTCAGGCCAGTAAAAACTTAGAAAACATCCATAGATGATGAACTTCTTTTTGTGGCACCTACCTTGCCACATAGTAGGTGCTTTACTTCTCTGTTGAGTAAGTGATTGGATAAATGAGAGAATACCAGGAAAACCAGCTAGAAAATATAATGAGGATAGAAAGTCCCAAACATGATACCAACAGAACATGACACACACAAACGGAATGCACTTGAGAAATATACAGAGCATGTGGGATGAAAATCATAATATGGGACAGAGGGGCATGAAAAAGCTGGGAGTCGATGAAGAGATATGCGGTGATTACTTGATCAGATTTTCTGTATGAAAAAATGTTAATCGAATTTCTTTAACATTCTCTTGAACCTTTTTTCAACTTGAGAAAAATAGCTTTCCAATTTTGGAGAATAAAAGTGAGAAAAGCTAAGAAACAGGAATAAAAAAGAGTGGGAGGGGGACACCATGGTACCCAGCTTTACTGAAAGCAGTTGGAGTACTGAATTAAAGCCAGGTCCTACTGGTGCAAGAGTCATCAGACAGACCAATGGGACAGACGGAACCCTCAGACAAAGGCGCAGATGTGTGCAGATCTACAGAGCCATAAAGGTGGTACAGCTTGAACACGTGGGGGTTAGGGGCACTGAGCACATAACTTTTGACTCTCTAAAAACTTAACTAATAGCCTACTGTTGACCTTACCAAGAACATAAACAGTCAATTAGTGTATTTTATATATGTGTTATACAGTACTATTGTATTCTTACAATAAAATAAGCCAGATAAAAGAAAATGTTATTAAGAAAATAATAAGGAAGAGAAAATATTTTCTATCTTTATTATGTGGAAGTGGATTGGCATAAGGGTCTTTATCCTCATCATCTTTACCTTGAGGCTGAAGAGGAGGGATCAGTCTTGTTGTCTGAGGGGACCAGAAGCAGAAGAGATGGAGGAGGTGGAAGGGAAGGCAGGAGAGGCAGGTGCGCCTGGTGTAGCATGAATTGAAACAAAATCTATGTATAAGCCAACTCGTGCATTTTAAACCTGTGTTGTTCAAGGGTCAACTGGAGTTTGAATTAATAGGGAAGGAATACAAATAACAAACATTTATTGAACAATATCTGTTTGTAAAGGGCTGTCTATACATTATTTTATTTACTTTTTACAGTAGCCCAGGGAAGCATGGGCTATTTTTTTTTTTTTTGATACATAGTCTCACTGTGTTGCCCTAGGTAGAGTGCCCTGGTGTCACAGCTCACAGCCACCTCAAACTCTTGGGCTTAAGCAATTCTCTTGCCTCAGCCTCCCAAGTAGCTGGGACTATAGGTGCCAGCCACAACGTCTGGCTATTTTTGGTTGTAGTTGTCATTGTTGTTTGGCGGGTCTGGGCTGGATTCAAACCTGCCAGCTTTGGTGTATGTGGCTGATGCGCTAATCACCGAGCTACAGGTGCCGAGCCATCATGGGCTATCATTACTTATTAAAAGGGAATGAAGCTCAGATGCAGTCAATCCCCAGACTGACATCACCCAGTTAGTATGCTGTGCAACTGGAATTTGAACGTGGACCTCACACCAAGGTGTGTACCCTTAACCGCTATGCTATATGATTAAAAGATGTGGAGCTACTGGTTAAATATTTGGAAAAACACACATAGATTTAAATGTAAAAAATAAAAATGTAGCAAGGACTTAGATTTAAGGATTTTTATAATAATTTGAAGCCACATGAGTTTCATTTTCTTTCTTTCTTTTTTTTTTGGCCAGGGCTGGCGTCCTACTCCTTTGGGCCACAGGCGCTGCCTGTGAGTTTCATTTTCTATTTTTAAATAGTTATATATTTTAAAATTAGTCAAATGTATAAGTTGGAATTTCAGGCAATTATCAAAAAATGAGGTAGAGGAAGATTTAAGTAATATGAGAAACCATTCACAGTATAGGCAAAAAAAGGCAGTTTGCAAACTAGTGTGTAAAGTGTTGTTATTCCTATAAAATTGTATTAATGTGCATTAACAAAAGAAGAGAAGACTCTACCACGCAAGTTATATGTATGTAAAAGGCTAGCATGTGAAGAAATTTGTGACCATTTTTTTTTGCTCTTGTGGGATGGTTTGTTACCAGTGCCCAAAAGAGAATGGCACCCTGCTACCGTGCAAAAATAAACGCCAAGGTCTTCTTGGGCTACAAGGCATTTCTTAACCTGTCAGTCCTATCAATGAACTAAGATAATAGCCTGATTTTCTCTCTGCCAAGTTTCCACTGGATTCTCTATCTAACTTGACCTGATAAGTCGAACCCTGTAAAAGACAAGTGGGAGTATTTGAGTGGAAGGTTTGGGCTGGTTAGTGATGTCTGTTTTCGCAGGTACTCAACTCGGGGCCGCATTTCTTACACAGGTGTCAGGCTGGAGGCAGGCAGTGGCTCGTGATGGTCTCGTTAATGATGCAGTGGTCCACCCACCAGTGTCCTGCTTCCCCGGGCCTGTCGTGTTGGTTGGGGATGCCCTGGGGTGGGGAGGGCTGGGATCCCTGAGCACATTAACTACACTTGGTTCCTACCCCTGTGCGAACAGCACTTGGGACTTTGTGTTCTGATTATTTAATATGAGTCTGCCTGCCCAGTTAAAATATGGGAACACGGCAAGATCAAACAGCCCAACAGGTTCTGGATCTTATTCATCTCTGTACCCTCAACACTGTGTACTCTGTGTGATGTTGGGGAAGGAGCCCTGGACTGGGAATTCCCCAGGTCTTGGTTGGAATGTTTGCCAGCTTGGTAACTCGGGACAAGTGATTTGAGCTTTTAGAGCTTCTCTTTCATTGTCTATAAAACGGGTCAAATGAGAGTCACCTAATGTGAACATTAATGAGACTACGTATGTGATGGCACATAGCCCAGAGCCTGGTATGTGGAAGGATCACCACTGATGTGGGTTGACTGTGTCTTGGTCAACTTGGCAGGGCTGATGCTCCCAGTGGGTAGACCCAGCAGTTATCCAGTACTGCCACTAGGCGGCGTGCAAGCTCCATGATTAGTTTTTTTTTCCATCTTCGTCTTGAAAGCCAGTTTGTGCAAATCAACTCCTGCAACTTTAAGTTTAATTTATTAAGATTGATAAATGGCCTGCTCCTGCACTCCTTTTCTTTTAATCACTGTCATTAAAATTAAGACAGTGTGAAAAATACAGTGAAATCCCCTTTTGAGGTACCAGCCCTGGTAGCTGGATGCCTGAAGCTTAGCCTTGACTTTGTTCTGTGTGCACGTAGCAGCCTTGGCTGACAGTGTGTGCCTTGTTCCGATGGCCTGGATTATTAAGGGAAGTAAAACTGATGTTGATCCATGATCTTTTGTGCACCGAGGAGGGCCATCTGTGGCCCCCAATGTGCTGTGGCTCCTTCCTTTTCCCCTCTTAGAGGGAATGTTCTCGGCTTTTTTGTTTCTTGTTTCTGGCACATTCCCTGAGTTCTGACACTATACTTCCAGCCCAGAGAGGTGAGTTTGAGCCTCTATGGGGCCTCCAGTCTCGTAGATAGGTAGACTAGGAAGAGCCTTCCAGAGCAGGTGAGGCCAACCTTCCTTCAGACACGGAGACTGAAGATCAGCGTGGGACCAGGGCCTCGGGCCTCAGTTTCTTTATGGGTGAAACAACAGGATTGGGCTGAGTGCTTTCCAACCCTGTTGTAGCAGTGGCCTTATCCCACTTTGAAATCCAGATGCTGTGCCCACAAGTTGGAGTCTCCAGCTCCCCTGGATGGTGTGGATTCCAGTTATGAAGAGCAGACATGGTGTAATAAACGGGACTGCCACTGTGATGTATGGAGAGTGTAGCAACCTAGCCCTAGGAGCCACGTTGGGGCTTTCTAAAAGTAGACGTTAGGCCTTGGAACAAGCTGTTCTGATGAGCAACACGAGGATGCATCAAAGACTCCAGAGTCCTGCTTGGCTTTGGAGCCCGTGATTCTCCTTTTTTATAGTCCTTTGATGCTGGGACAGCATTGGCACTTCCTTCCATTTGCTGAGAGCAGGACAGCATGCCATGAGAGGGCAGTGGTGGCGAGAATTCTCCTGGAGGTTGGTGGGAAGCTAAAGGAGAACTCAGCTTTCTGACTGTTGTCAGGCATTTGCTACTAACTGTAGCCAGAATGCAGAGCAGAGAGCCCACCGCCTGGAGCAGAGCCTGCCATTCATGGCTGTATGACTCCAGGCAGTTAACTTGGCCTCCCTGAGGTTCACTTCCCTACCTGCAAGATGGGATAATAGTGCTACCCACTGCTCAGGGTTGTTTTTGAGGATTAAGAAGAAGGCATTGTTGTTAGTTGTTCATTAAATATGAAACCACTTATTTAATAGCCTCATTCATTTCTTTCACGTTAAAGCCCAAGAATGATGAAATATGCTTTTCTTTTCTGAAATGTAGGGTTTGGGCAGATTCCTAACCCAACAATGGGAGAATGTGAAGATGTCAGTGAGCGGCAGCAGAGTTTGAATTAAGGAGATCTAAAGATGAAAGGAAACGATAAATGGGAAATACATATAAGAGCTGCTCACGTCCCTAAGTTTCTGAAGGAAGGGAACTCAGGAATCAGGAATTTGTTGGGGATTCCTGAAGGACCAGATTGCAGAGGATCACACCGAGCTGGTGACTATGACTTTTCTTCTATTATCAATCTGCCAGATATTTATCCTCTTTCGGCTCTTCTGCCTCACTGGGCAGTGCAAACATCTGTTGAGCATCTATCCTGAGCTAGGCATGCTCCCTGCTGGAGACATGAGGCAGTGGAGGACAGGTCCTGGCCTTCGGGGTCTATAGGGAAGACCCAGGTGAAAGGCAAGTTGACTATTCCTGCAACAAAGGGCCCCCGTCAAGGTCTGGCCTAGCATGGAGGGAGGACTGTGGGAGCCTCCAGCCTGGTCTGATGGATGGGATCAGGAAAGACCCACCTGGTGAGGAGGTGCCCTGGGATCCTGAAGGGATGGGAAGCCAATGATGGGAGGAGAGAGAGCCAGCTTCCAAGGAGCAGGGCGCTGCCTAGATATGATTGTCAGAGGAGGCTGCACCCTCTTTCCCTTCCCTTCCCTTTTCATGCCTAACACAAGGGTCCAGATTACTCCCCAAAGAAAAATTTTAAACCATGGTTGACAGGCCTTCTCCTGCCTTTAGCTCTAGGAAGATCATTCATATATATTAGTTCCTGTTTTAACTCTGATGTTCGTCACCTGGTTAGTGTTTATTTTAGCTTGGGATGCTATAAACAAATGCCATAGATTGGGTGGCTTAACAGTGAACATTTATTACAGTTTTGGAGGCTAGGAAGCCCAAGATCAAGGTGCTAGCAGACCCAGTGTCTGGGGAGGGTTTGCTTGGTTTGCGGATGGCCTTGTATCCCCACATGGCAGAAAGCAGAGAGAGGAAACAAATTTCTTGTGTCTTTTTTTTCCTCTGCTTTTAATCTTTTTATTTATTAATTATTATTATTGTTGGGGATTCATTGAGGGTACAAGAAACCAGGTTACACTGATTGCATTTGTTAGGTAAAGTCCTTCTCACAATTGTGTCTTGCCCCCAAAAGGTGAGGCACACATCAAAACCTCACACCCTACCTCCTTCTCGCTGCTCTTCTTTCCCCCACCCTCTTGTGTCTTTTTTTTTTTTTTTTTGAGACAGAGCCTCAAGCTGTCACCTTGGGCAGAGTGCCATGGCATCACAGCTCACAGCAACCTCCAACTCCTGGGCTCAAGAGATTCTCCTGCCTCCGCCTCCCAAGTAACTGGGATTACAGGTGCCCGCCACAACACCCGGCTATTTTTTGGTTGCAGCCGTCATTGTTGTTTAGTGGGCCCAGGCTGGATTCGAACCTGCCAGCTCAGGTGTACGTGGCTGGTGCCTTAGCTGCTTGAGCCACAGGCATCGAGCCCCTCTTGTGTCTTTTTATGAGGGCACTAACCCTATTTATTCATCAGAGCTCTACTATCATGACCTAAGCACCTCCCCAGAGTGCCTCCTGATATCATCACATTGAGTTAGGGCATGAAATTTTTTTTGGGAGGGGCACCAAAATCTAGTCCTTAACAGTGTTATCCTGTATATTGAAGGAAGTCTCTGAAGGAAGGAGAACACCGGGGGGTACGCTTATTTACATTCATAGCTTGTCTTCAGAGAATGCCGTGAGCTAAGTCAGTTGGTACATGTTGGCAAAAATGTTGACCCTCAGTGCTGATGAGTTTCTGTTGAAAGAGTGACACAGTTGCTGTCTCTGCTAGCAATGAAAATTGGTATAGTACCTTAGGAGAACAATGTGATAATATTACAGTGGCAGCAGCCATGAAGATGCGTGTGTCCCTGGGCCTGCTCCTGGCCTTTAGTTCCAGTCACCTGCCCCCTAGAGGAGGGAAAGGGATCTGCCCCAAGGAAGTAACTCCCCAGTGTGAGCCACATGGCCGTGTGGTTTCAGCTCCAGGGGTGCTGTTCACGTAGACAGGGCGTGAGTTACGTCTTCGATTCCCCGGGGGCCTAGAATTGCACCTGACACATAGTAGGTGCTCAATAAATACCCCCTGATCCACTGAGGCTTGCCAAGTGGTATGTATGTTAACTCCTGAGTCCGTTGTTCAGAAATTGAAAATGTTCATCATGGAGATAAAGGGGAACTCACTTAGGCGGAAACTTCTACCAGGAAAAAAAGCAAGAGTTAAGGATCACTTCTACTGTGTAATTACAACCATGTGAAACTGTATGTGCATATGAAAACGAGGCCCGAGCAGAATGGGCAGAAGTGAAAATAATTATGTTAATACACTGAGATTATGGGCCATTGCTTTTCAGTGTTAAAACATTTCCAAAATAAAGTGAAGGCAGATATTTTTCGAACACACATTTAAGGTTGATTTAAGAAAAAGAAGGCAAAGGGCATTATTAATAACAGAATTGGGTTTACATATCTCCTCGATTTCACAACTTTTCCCCCCTTGGACTTCGTAACTGTTCTTGAAGCATCTGTAATCCATACTTTGTACCATCAGTCCCAAGGCAGTCAGGAAACTCAGAGTGAAAGGGCTGCCAAAATGGAAACTGGAAGAGGACTTTTGTTTTCAGTATTTACTGTGAGAATGGACACAAAGGGGAAATAGAGAACCACAAAGAGAAAAGCAAGCCCTGGTTTGTCGGGGGCTCAGATTCCCTCCCTGACCAGAGAAGTCCCGTCATGAACGGGAAGAGCAGCGAGGGAACCGTGGGCTCCGAGGTTCCTAAGGTGGGACAGGCTTTGTTATCGAACATTTCTAACCTGCCAGATTCAGCCTCTCCTCTTCCTCCCTGCGGGGATGGATGAATTCCTAATTGTGGGAATGGGACCTGAAGTGAAGCTCTGTGGGTTCAATTCCCCATTCTGCAAGGAACTCTGAGTCCTGGGAGGAAGATGCACTCCTTTTCCACATCTAAGGTTCTCAATCTTTGGTCGACCAGTAATGCTACGAGCCCAGTCACAGAGAGATGCTGGGGACAGCAGAGGCTTTTCAAGGTTAGTGGGCATCAGAATCCCCTGGAGAGCTTGCCCATACACACTCTGCACCCTGTCTTCATATGCAGTGCTTCAGTGGGTCTAGGGCCCGAGGATGGGATTTCTCCCCAGCCCCCAGGTGCTGCTGCTGCTGCTGGGAGGCCCACACTTAGAGCAGCACTGGTGTACAGCTCTCTCAGGTGGTCACCGGATGGTGCACCAGAGTGGCACCTGGATCAGGATTCACTGCCTTAGGATCCGATCGCGGTTACTCCTTAACTGAAGCAAGCCCCATTCACTTCTGGAGAGGCCGCCTGACAGCACAAAGAGAACAAGAGCTTTAGAGTTAGGGCCTTGGCGCCCATAGCTCAGTGGCTAGGGTGCTGGCCACATACCCTGAGGCTGGTGGATTTGAACCTGGCCTGGGCCAGCTAAACAACAATGACAACTACAACAAAAAAAAATAGCCAGGCGTTGTGGTAGGTATCTGTAGTTCCAGCTACTTGGGAGGCTGAGGCAAGAGAATTGCTTAAAGTCTAAGAGTTTGAGGTTGCTGTGAGCTATGATATCATGGCACTCTACTGAGGGTGACATAGTGAGACTCTGTCTCAAAAGAAAAAAAAGCTTTAGAATTAGGTCTGGGAGCAGATCTCTGCTGTAGTGTTTTCTCTGTGACAGAGGGACCCTACCCTGTCTGGGCCTCATTACCTTGTACACAGTGGGGCTAATGTCCCCCCTTGTAGAGGCCTTTTGAGGTTAAATGAGACAGTGTTAGGAAATGCCTTGTATACTGCCTGACTCATGGAAGGTTCTCAGGAAGTGGTGGCGCTTTGTAGAATCTCTTTGATGATTTGGTTAATTTTTAAGTTTCTCTAGGGAGGTTTGCAAGACCACCTTTATGGGCAGGTGGATGGAACTTAAAGGTTAGAAAGGAAAGCGGAAAGGGGAAGAAAATGGTATAATTCGCTGGACTATGACTTCTCTATTAGCCCTGTGTGTGTGCTGTGAGAGGGAAAATACTTTTGCTCTGTCCTCTCCTCTCCTCTCCTCTTTTTTCTCTCCTATATTATCCAGTTCATTAAAATATGAAACCCCTCAAATGCCATCCACCTCCTCAAGTGTTTTCTATCTTCAAGAAGAAGCTTCCTGACAAAATGCCACATAATGTAAATTTTGAATCAAAAAAGGACTCTGAGCCCTTGTTTGTAGAATGGGGAGAATAAACAGCACAGGAAACCCTGGGAGGGAAGATGCCTGGCGTACTTGACTGCCTGGGGACTCTATCTCCACATGACAGGCTGTGAAGGACAGAGACAGTGATGGCCGGACGGAAACTGGGGTGGGTTGACAGAGACTAGGATGGGTGAATAGAGACTGTGTTGGACAGAGACTGTGAGAGATGGATGGAAACTGGGATAGATGTGAAGGGATTGTGATGGACAGACAGACTGTGACGGATGGTGACTGGAGTGGATGGATGGACGGATTGAGACTTGTATGGAGTTTCAGAGATAGGGATGGACAGATAGAGACGGTGGTAGTTGAATAGAGACCGTGAAGGACAGAGATGATCACAGAGGGATAGAGATAGTGATGGATGGACGGACCTGGGATGGACCACTCGATTCTGGATCCTGCTTGGACAGGGAGCCTTCCCACTTGCCTAGATGACTTCCCCTATTCATTCTGAACAGAACTGTGCCCCCTTCCCTCCCAGGATCTGGGCTCCTGAGTAACCAGGGTGGAGCAGGTAGTCTTCCCCGTAGGGAAAAACTGGGCCTCTGATATTTCCTTGGGATGATAGTAAGAGGTCAGATAAATTATAATCTGTGGAATTGCCCTGACCCGAGTTAAATCCTAGTCTCATGATTTATCGCAGTGTGACTTTGGGTAAGGAATATATGTATCCTTTACCTGTAAAATAGGCCCATGAGGGTTATGAAAATGATCACGTACACAGCATGAGCACAGAGTAGTTCAAAAATGGTCCTTTCCTCCCCGTGTCTTCCTAATCCTCACGACAATCCTTGCTTACTGAGTGCGCACTGGACACCAGGTTAACGCTTTGAGGGAGCATCTCTATACCACTCTACCACCCACCAAAAAGGTGGGTATCATTATTATTGTTCCAGTTTTCAGGCCAGGTAACTGAGCTGTAAGATGGTTAAGTAGATTGCTTCTGGTCTTACACCCTGTAAATGGAGGAGAGGGCCTGCCCCTCTCCCCGCAGTTGGCCTTCATCCTTTTGTTCTGCCAGTGACTAGCCTGGGGCTTACAGCTGTGGAATGACCTTGGGCACCAGCTCTTTGAATCCAAGCCCAGGCTATTTTTTGGGTTCCTGGAACCCATCAGCTCCCCTTCTTTACATGGATGGCTTCTTCTCACCCTTCCTGGCTCAGCTACCAACTACTCTTTTGAAGCCTCTCCTGACCCCTGCACCCTGAGGAAGCTTCCCACCCTCAGTCCTCTGTCCTCTCACCATATTTGTCTTCTCTGGCACCCTCTGGCACAGTTCACAGTGTCTTAGTTAATGGTTTCTTTTTTATCCGTTGCCTCTTACTCCCTGTGATCTGTAAAGTCCATGAGGACAGGGACAGTGTGGCTCATTTTCAAGGCCCATCTCCTGCCTTGTCGATTGCCTGCCAGATATTTGTCTAAATGGATGGAAGGACAAATGAAGGGATGAAACGCAGCTGTTGCTGCCTGCCTCTGATGTCACTATGTCACTCTGACGTAGTTACTCTGAGCCTTTCAGTCCTGCCTCACAGGAATATTGTGACAAACAAATATCACACATGAAAGTGCTTTGTTATAAACCAGACAGGGCTGTGCACATGTGAGGTGCATAAGAAATAGTTCTCTCTTCAGCTCAGGATTTTGATGAATATCTAAGTCTCCCTACCCACCCTCCCCAGCTGGCCTCCTTGAGTTTTTCTCTTCCAATCTGATACGTTTCTTGGCAATGGGGGAAAAATTTAATGCCGCCTTAATCATGGGTATGAGGTTAATAATTATTCCCGTTCTCTGTGAGGCACTTTGATGCCCTGTCTTGTAGCTACAGATTTCTTGATTGATTACACAGTCTGCTGTGGAGAAATGACTTCCAAACTTAAAATTCAGAGACCCAAGTTTTAATCCTATCTCTGTCCAATGGCAGACTTTGGGCAAGTCTTTCCTTCAATACAAAGACAATGTCAGGGCTGGAAGTTAGAGATCCTCTAGTCCAAGAAAGGGAAACTATGGGTCCATGGGCCCAATCTGGCCCACGACCTGCTTTTGTAAATAAAGTTTTATTGGGATATAGCCAATGGTCATTTTTTTTTGAAGTTTTTAACCGGGGCCGGGCTTGAACCCGCTACCTCCAGTATATGGGGTTGGCACCCTACTCCTTTAAGTCACAGGCACCAGCTGCCAATGGTCATTTTTTAACATACGGCCTCTCACTTCTTTCTTGTAACAATGACTCAATTACAACAGAGACCATATGGCCTATGAAGCTGGAAATATTTACTATCTGGTCCTTTATAGAAAAAGTTTGCTGACTCTTGCTCTAGTCCAACCCAATCCCCTTTTAAAAACAAATGTGTAATATTAATTCCAGAAAGAGAAAGGAACTTGCCCATGATCACATTATAAGAAATTAGCAAAAGCAAAAAGACAAAAACTTAGGAAAGAAAAACTGAGATTAGTGAATATTCTGCTATAGTCCAAAGGCTAGACATAGCAAGTATTCTAAGATCATTCAGAGATATTTGTGGGGAGTTTTCTATCCTTATTTGATATTTATCCAAGTAGGACAAGTATTATCATGTTTAAATGTTTCCAAGGAAATGAGTCCCTTGCAGAATCTTGTAATGAAGGCTTTGCAATGTGAATCCAACAAATCTATTATAATGAAAATATAACCAAACATTCATTGGTATTTTGTTTTTGTAATAATTTCCCTGTTATCATGATTCATTTCAACTTCACTAATTTGGAAATTGTGTTAATTTGATGACAGACTCTGGTTAAACTTGTCTTTGCATATTGCCTGACAAAATGCTTCGTTAAGCAAATTGATGGCAAAACCAGGATTTTAGGGGCGTGGTATTTATAAAATACTCGAGAGGATGAATAATTTTTTATGCACTGCCAAATCATTTAGAAGTGTTTATTTGAAAACAAATGATGACCATGAAAATCACAAATCATTTCTATCTGTTTATTAATGTATGTGCAAAGTCCTTCTAATTGGAAGATGTTCTGATAACATTTCTGTTTGAACATTAAAAGTCATTTCTCTTAAAATGGTCTGTTACTCAGATTTTCCACTAATTATGATCATCCTCTTTCTAAGGCCCAAATGGAATGTCAATGTAGAAGATCTTTCTTTTTTTTGAGACAGAGCTTCAAGCTATCCCCCTGGGTAGAGTGCTGTGGCATCATAGCTCACAGCAACCTCCAACTCCTAGGACTCAAGTGACTCTCCTGCCTCAGTCTCCCAAGTAGCTGGGACCACAGGTGCCTGCCACAACACCCAGCTATTTTTTTTTTTTTTTTTTTTTTGGTTGCAGTTGTCATTGCTTGGTGGACCTGGGCTGGATTCAAACCCACCACCTCAGGTGTATGTAGCTGGTGCCTTAGCCACTTGAGCCACAGGCGCCAAGCCAATGTAGAAGATCTTCAAAATTATTATTGGAGTATTGGAATAATTTAGATGGTAAAGATAGACCATTAACTTTGAGTACTGTAGTGAAAAGTTATTCCCTTTTAAGTTCTCCTTCAATCTTTTTGATTAGTCAAGGGGAAAATCTCAGGTGGATGATGCTGGAACGGCCCTAAGACCTCTACCACTTACTTCTCTCCTTGCTTGAAAAAAAGAGAGCCCATCTCAGGCAGGTAGTCCTCAGCAGGCAGCACATTCCAGAGACAATTTAAAGCATTGTTCTGTTTTTTTCTTTGTATTTACGTTTATGGCTGAATCTCTTCTGGAAAGTGATCATGGTTTTCATGCATGGTAATTCTCCCAAGTTTCCTTTTAAAGTAAATTTCAAGGAAAAAAAAAAGAGACAACCTTAACCAAAAATATTATGTATATGGTGCAGGTGACGTGGAGATATGACAAAAATTACAAATGGCATATGGTGCTGTGGGGACATATCGAAGATGATGCTCATGTGACTAAAGTTTGTGACAACGTAATCTAGTCCAATTGCCTTATTTTATGGCAGGTAAAACTGAGATGGTGTAGCCATGATTAGGAAAAGGCCCCACTTCCAGCTCAACTCCTGCCACGTGACACTGCCTCGGTGCGTTTTGGTGTTCCTGCTCGGGTACAGCAAATGTCTGGGAATGTGAGTTTGTTCTCTGAATGTGGATTATTTTTTCATCAACCTACCCAATGTCACACTAGCACTGTGGCACTGAAGAGAAGTTCGCTGGAGTGATGGTCATGGTCAGTGGAACAGGGTCAGGCCCTCACCCTACTGCAGTTCTCATACCCGCCATGACTTCCTCACACAGCATCATGAAACCATAAAACACCAGCTATTTTTTTTTTATTTCTTATAGCATAACTGTGTACATTAATGCAATCATGGGGTACAGTGTGCTGTTTTCATATACATTTTGAAATACTCTCATCAAACTGGTCAACATAACCTTCATGTCATTTTGTTAGTTATTGAGTTAAAATGTTCATACTCTGCTTTTAGAAAGATTCACCTGTACCCTTG
>CAUYQV010190877.1:0-25661 GCA_963574575.1 Galagoides demidoff | reverse complement strand
CATTATTGTTATTATGAAATAGATTAAACTCATTTGAAGTCCAAAAATATAATAAGTTTATACTAGCATTTCCCAAAAGAGAGTTATGTTGGTATGAGTGATAGCCAGGCCCTTTGAACTGCTTTGATTTTTTTTTTTTTTGAGACAGTCTCACTTTGTCACCCTTGGTAGAGTGCTGTGGCATCATAGCTCACAGCAACCTCAAACTCTTGGGCTTAAACGATTCTCTTGCCCCAGCCTCCCAAGTAGCTGGGGCTATAGGTGCCCACAACAGTGTTTGGCTTTTTTTTTCAGAGATGAGATCTCACTTTGGCTCAGGCTGGTCTTGAACTCCTGAGCTCAGGCAATCTGCCCTTCTTGGCCTCCCAGAGTGCTAGGATTACAGGCGTGAGCCACTGCACCCAGCCTACATTGTCTTCTTACACTTGATTGGTTTTTTGGAGACAGTCTTACATTGTTGCCTGGGAAAGAGTGCTGTGGGGTCAGCCTAGTACATAGCAACTTCAAATTCCTGGGCTCAAGCAATTGTCCTGCCTCAGTAGGATTACAGGTGTGCACCATGAGAACCAGCTAATGTTCAGTGAACATTCTTGAACATGTCATTAAGAAAAGTATGGTGGCTCTGCATTCATAGCACAGTGGTTACGGTGCCAGCCACATACACCAAGGGTTGCAGGTTTGATCCCAACCCAGGCCAGCTAAACAACAATGACAACTGCAACAAAAAATAGCTGGGTGTTGTGGCAGGCACTTGTAGTCCCAGCTACTTGGGAGGCTGAAGCAAGATAATTGCTTAAGCCCAAGAGTTTGAGGTTGCTGTGGGCTGTGACACCACAGCACTCTACCAAAGGCAACATAGTGAGACTCTGTCTCAAAAAAAAAAAAAAAATGCTAACTTCAACTTGATGATGCCAAGATGCTTCCCAAAATGGAGGTGCCAGGGTCTATCAGTGTTTATTCCTATCTTCAGTATTTAGGAGACCCCATTGTTTCACATGCTTACCAGCATTTGATGTATAGACTTGAAGATTCTTGCCAACTTCAAGAGTGAAAAGATGTGTAATTATTATTTCAGTTTTTATTTTCTGAGTATTAGTGAGGTTGAGTATCTTAACCATTTGGGTTTTCTCTTAGGTGACCTGTCTATTAATACCCATTGCTCATTTTTCCATAGAATTTGCTTTTTCTTTCTATTTTTTTTTCCTTGTAAGATTTCTTTATATATTCTGGGCTCTAAATCTTTATTAAGTATATTGCAAATATTAACTCCCAGTCTGTGATGTGTCTTTTAACTTTGTAGGCTTGTGTGTGTATGTGTGCGTATCATATAAAAGCATCTGTTTTGTGTTTTTTGTCTTAAGCAATCTATCCTGAGGTCATGAAGATACTTGCCCATATTCTGTTGTAAGACTTTTAAAGGGTTTTTGTTGGTTTTTTTTTTTGTGTGACAGAATCTTGCTCTGTTGCCTTGGCTAGAGTACAGTAGTGTCACTATAGCTCACAGCAACCTCAAACTCCTGAGCTCAAGGGATCCTCCCTCCTTGGCCCCTGGAGTGCTAAGATTATAGGCATAGCCAAGGATTTTTTTAAATAAACTTATACACATTAATGTTAATGCATCTGAAAATTATTTTTGTGTGCATAGAGTAAGATAGGGATCAGATTTTGTATTTCTCTGTGGGGAAGCCAAGTGTCCTAACTCTCTGGTCTTTCCCCAGTTATCTGGACTGCCACCACCTCACCTCCAGATTCCCTCGGGACATAGATCTGATCAGGCTATTTTCCTGATCCAGTGATTATATTACCTCTTCTTGTACTCATACCCATAAGTTTAAATTACTTAACTTTGTGAAAAATTTGATACCTGGTAGGGTAAATGGGCTAAGAAGGGAGAAGGGATGTTTGCTGTTGCTTTGGGATTTAAAATAGTACTGGCTGAACTTAGAAAAAAATTCATTTGCTACACCTGTCAAAGACTGATTTGTGACATGAAGGGTGAGGGTCTCATGACTTTCCTTTCTCTTTTTTAACATCACCCTACTTATCATTAGTCTCGTGACTTTTCTGTGAAAATCTGGGTACTTTTACTTTTGGCTTCTCCTCCCTGCTCTGCCTCTCTCAGCTTCAGTTTTCAGGTGTGATGTCTCTGAACTACAGGACAACCCTTCTACTATTTATGCCCGGGCCTGTGGTGGGTATTTTGTGACTAGGCTGCAGCACCGATTCCGTTGGTTGGTGCTAACCAGACCACAGAGACAGGCCCAGTGGGGTCTGGAGTTTCCTGTTGGCTCATAGATACTGAGACCCTAGATTCCAAAAATAGAAACATGAGTAACCACCGTGACCTCATGGTGCTCTGAGCACCTGGGGCTGTCTTCATCCATAGTGGCCGGGCCTGACACCTCCCCACCAGAGCAGTGTCAGGTCTGAGCAGTCTCTACAGGCTCTGAGAGCCACCCTGCCTAAAGTTCGTGTGCTCTGTCCCCGCCCCTTCAGGCAGTCACCCGCAGGGCCAAGGTGGCTTCCGGCCAGAGGATGAGCAAGTTCTTAAGGCACTTCACTGTTGTTGGTGATGACTACCAAACTTGGAATATCAACTACAAAAAGTGGGAGAATGAAGAGGAGGAGGATGAGGAGGACCAGCAGCTGCCACCTACACCAGCCTCAGGCGAGGAAGGCCAGGCTTCGGGCCCAGGTGCTGCCCCTGTCCCTGCACCCAGGCCTCCCCTTGACTTCAGGAGCAAGTTGAGGAAGTTGTTCAGCTCTCACAGGTTTCAGGTAGGTGGGGCAGAAGCCCAAGATGCCCCAGACAGGGGAAGAAGGGTAGGCGGCTGGCCAGGGTGGGACCATCTCTGCACTGCCTCCTCCAGCCCACAGATGTTCACCACGTGCCAGGCACCCCATGCCACACTACGTTGCAGTGGGCACATCCTGCACTCTCAGAGGGTAAACAACCGTAATCTGAAAGTAAATAAAAGGTTCATTAAGAACAAAATGTGGGGCTCAGCGCCTGTGGCTCAATCGGCTAAGGCTCCAGCCACGTACACCTAAGGTGGTGGGTTCGAATCCCCAGCCCAGGCCCGCCAAACAGCAATGATGGCTGCAACCAAAAAATGGCCAGGCATTGTGGTGGGCGCCTGTAGTCCCAGCTACTTGGGAGGCGGAAGCAGGAGACTCACTTGAGCCCAGGAGTTGGAGGTTGCTATGAGCCGTGATGCCATGGCACTCTACCCAGGGGGATAGCTTGAGGCTCTGTCTTTAAAAAAAAAAAAAAAAAGAACAAAATGTAGGGGTGGCTCCTGTGGCTCAGTGGGTAGGGCACCGGCTCCATATACCAAGGGTGGCAGATTCAAACCCAGCTCTGGCCAAACTGCAACAAAAAATAGCTGGGCATTGTGGCAGGCACCTGTAGTCTCAGCTGCTTGGGAGACTGAGGCAAGAGAATCACCTAAGCCCAGAAATTGGAGGTTGCTGTGATCTGTGTGACGCCACAGCACTCTACTGAGGGCAACAAGGTGAGACTATCTCTAAAAAAAATAAAGAAGAACAAAATGTGGTCTGTCCATACAGTGGAATATTTTTCAGACATAAAAAGGCATGAAATGCTGATCCACACTATGATGTGGATGAATCAGGAAAACAGTATGCCAAGTGAAAGGAACTAGTCATAGAAGACCATAGATTCTATAGGAAATGTCTAGAACAGGCAGATTCATACAGGCAGAAAGTAGAGTAGTGGTTACCACAGATCAGAAGGTTTCTATGTAGGGTGATGAAAATGTTGTGGAACTAGATTCACACAACCTTTTGAATATACTTAATGCCACCAAACTTTATGCCAACTTTAAAATTGTTAAAATGGTCAATTTTACATTATACAAATTTTATCACACGTGTACACAAAGTAAATTGAAGGGCAAACACTGGAGACAGCTGAGTGCTTGCTCTTGAACAAGGCCAAGAGAGTCCCTTGCTCTGGAAATGCATCACCAGGGGAGTCTCTTGTGGAATGAAGCCAGAAGTACCTGCCCGGCTTTAACGCTCTGCTATCCTCCAGGTATGGTTATGGGGAGAATAGCAGAGGAAGGTGTGGTCCTCACAGATGGGCAAAGGGAACTGAACTTTCTGTGGGGTTTATTGTAAAGGACCTTTCTGATATCAAAGGACCAGTGCAGGTAAGTCTGGCTGGCCCTGTGGTGGGCAGGTAGTATCTGGAAGTTCGTAGGTTCTGCAGGAGGCCTGGTGGCATTAGGGAAGGGCGCAGCTTCTTGGCAGTCTGGTTCCCAGAGGCAAGCAATTTGGGGTCACTGCTGCAAGTATCCTAAGCCACAGTAAAGCAGCTCCTCCTTGAGCCCATGCCCCTTCTAAAAGCAGAGAGAGCAGCCCTTTCCTTTCCCATCACTGACTTAGTTCAAAGATGAAAAGAAAAGATTTTTTTATTTTGGTCTTTTTTTTTTCCACTCATGTGGCTTAAAAAAACAAAGCAAGCCAACAGCACTTGCAGCTCATTCCTCTGTGGCTGTGACAGGAAGGGAAACGTGGTATTAAGTGATTGGGGTTGAAATCTCAAACCTTCAATTTCAGGAGAAGGAAGATGCCAACTTCCTTCCAACTGCCTGGGGAGCCCTGGACCACCTCTCAGGATATCCCCACCCCAACTGGGCCCACTGAGCCACTCGGCCTACTCTAGGGAAAAAGACTTGTAAAACAAGATGTTTATCTGCTTATTTGACAGTTGCTTATTGAGCACCTACTGTTTACAGCAGCAAATTGGTGGACATATCCCTGCCCTCCCTGAGGTTCTGACAGTCTGTGGAGAGGCATGAGTTACTGGAATTACCACTGAGATAAATACTGGTTACAAATGGAGACAGAAGATGGCTCTGAGAGATCCTGAGGGAGACCTGATCAAGGACTGGAGTTGGAGGAGGTGCCACTTGCAGACTGAGCAGGCGGGGGACCCTGTGGGAAGGAAGGGAAAAACTATCCTGAAGAGGGGCTGCATTCACCAATGGCCCAGGCAGGAAAGAGACCGTGGCACCCAAGGAACAGAGAAGGATGTCTGTGGCTCAGGTGTAGCCAACTTGGCAAGAGAGGAGGCGAGGGACAGTTATCAGTAGGTAGTGGGCTACCATCAAGGTTCTAAGTGGTGGGGGAGTGACATCAGATTTATATAGAGATTCAGAGTGGAAACAGGGAGGACAGGCTGGAGCAGCAGATGAGGGTTCAGGGGTATTGATTTCTGCAGGTAGAATCAGCAAACAGGAATCCCTTTCTTAGGTAGTTTGAAGTGGCCAAGGTGACATGAAATTGCTTTCACTTCTGATACAGACTAGCACAACCAAAGGAGAGAACATGGGGTGATTCAGGCTTCCAGGAAAGCTCTGAGAGGACAGGATAGAAGCAAGCCAAGGGCAGGTTGTCCCAAAGGTCAAGGACTTCATTTTTATTCCTTAGCACCATGGGCCAGGCCCTGTGCTGAACATTCTCCATGCATTACCTCCTGTCACACTCCCATTGTTGATCTGGGCTCTGGTGTAGAAAATGTGGCCCTCCCCCTTCTCCCCAGGAGAACACTAAAGCTCACGCCATGGCCCGCACCCTGTACCTCTGGCCTTTGTAGCTGGCCATGGCTGTCTTTGCCAGGGTGAAGATTTGGAATTAACCAGCTTCATTGAATTCTTAGCATTTTTCTTTGTGCCATGGTTCCCCTCAAAACTAGTACTGCCTTACGAATTGGAAATTCATGGCCTCAGGGATTACCAGGCATTAGAATTTTGTGTACTTGGGTCAGTCTGACTCCTTTTTCTTTTTGGTGGCTTCTTTTGAAAATTAAGGTGAGATTCCCATTAGATCAATCATTTTAAAGTAGATAATTCTGTGGCATTTATTTAGTACATTTACAATGTTGTAATAGTGAACTCACCACTATTTAGTTCCAGAACATTCTCATCACCCCAAATGGAAACTCTGTACCTATTAAGCAGTCAGTCACCATTCCTCGTTTTTCCCAGATGTTGGCAACCATCAATCTGCATTTTGTCTCTAAGGACTGGACATGTTATATAAATGGGATCATGTAATATGTGGTTTTTTATGTCTGGCTCCTTTCATTTAATAGGATGTTTTCTGGGTTCACCCACAGTAGCATATATCAGAACTTTATTCCTTCTTATGGTTGACTATCAGGTCTGTTCCTAAAGTCTCTGTGCCTGGATTTTAGACCATGTGAGTTCTCAGATCCCTTTAACTCTAAAATAAAATGATGGAAGAAAAGAAAAAAAATCAACAGAGGCTTGAATCTTTATTAAGTTGCTGAATTTGGATATGTGTAAAAATTGCATTACAAAGCAATTTGCTAGACAATTTTCACAGTAAACCACGTCATCATATACTTTAATTACTGAAATAATTACCTACAGGTTGAACTGGTCAAAGGATTAATAGTTTGCTCTCATATAGGCCTTATTTAATTTCATCCTGACACTGTAGAAACTGCCAAGATAACAGATTAATTTTCAGAGGTCAAAATCTATTATTGGAAAGTGTGAGAGAAGAGGCCCTGTGGGAAGGAGGTAATGGTCCAGAAATTCCAAGGGAGAGAGGTGTCACAAAGGTCCTATAGGGTTGTGATTCCACCGCCATCTCCCAGAATGCTGTCCCTTCCATCCCTCCCTTAGTGTTCTCACTGAAGCTTTGGTAATGCTGAGGCTTGTGCCAAGGCTTGTGGCATTATAGAGGAGCTAGGGGCCAAGCCTGCCATTAGTTATCTCCGTCACTATGACTGCCACCACCACCAGCTATTTCCCACAATAGCTATCAGTGAAACTGCCCACCCACACTAATCCCCACTTTTCCTCCTCCATCAGCAGGTCACAAAGCCTCCGAGATTATCTTTCCCCCCGGCAGCTCTTCTCAGTCTCTAGGAAATCCTCAGCTCTGATGAGCATGTGAGCCAGGAGAGCACCTCGCTGCTCTGTGGGAGTTGGTATGTTAGTACAGTGGCCATTGCTGTGCCCCAGTGATCTGCAGTAGGCCAGTCCCTTATGTCCCTTCCAGGATTCAGATCGCTGAGGCCAGGACATGTTGAATTATTAAACATCTATTCTGCAGGTATCCTGGCAACAGTAACCCCCCAAAATAGAGAAATAAAAACTTTAAAAATGATTATTTACTTTTTTTTGAGACAGAGCCTCAAGCTGTCACCCTGGGTAGAGTGCCTTGGCATCACAGCTCACAGCAATCTCCAATTCCTGGGCTTAAGCAATTCTCTTGCCTCAGCCTCCCAAGTAGCCAGGACTACAGGCACCCACCACAACGCACAGCTATTTTTTGTTGCAGCCATCATTGTTGTTTGGTGGGCCCAGACTGGATTCAAACCGGCCAGCTTGGGTGTATGTGGCTGGTACCTTAGCTGATTGAGCCACAGGCGCCAAGCCGATTATTTACTTTTTGTCATCTAGGAAGTGGCAGTTCAGTTTAAGAGGCAGTATTTGAGAAACAGTGACCAAGGTCAGTAGATGCACAGTACAGAGATGCTCTGGACCTAGGAGATGGCAGGAAGGAAGGGGCTTTTGCTGGAGAGGGGTTGGCCCCCAATAGGGTCCCTCCCAGCAGTCTTTCCTTCCCATCCTCAGCATCTTTATTACGTGGTTTCACCCATGTTTCTTTCTTTCTTTTTTTTTTTTTGAGACAGAGCCTCAAGCTATTCCCCTAGGTAGAGTGCTGTGGCATCACAGCTCACAGCAACCTCCAACTCCTGAGTTCAAGCGAGTCTCCTGCCTCTGCCTCCCAAGTAGCTGGGACTACAGGCGCCCACCACAATGCCTGGCTATTTTTTGGTTGCAGCCATCATTGTTGTTTGGCGGGCCCGGGCTGGATTCTAACCCACCACCTTAGGTGTATGTGGCTGGCACCTTAGCCACTTGAGCCACAAGCGCCAAGCCTCACCCATGTTTCTAAACCAGCTCTTAATGACGAGAGGAGGGTCCCTGTGGGGTCTCATGGCTTCTGGCTCTTCCCCTCTGTCTGTAGGTTATCATCATTTGCTTGGTCATTCTGGATGCCCTCCTGGTGCTTGCTGAACTCATTCTGGACCTGAAGATCATCCAGCCAGACAAGAATAAGTATGCCCCCCAGGTAGCGTGTCACTGCTCTTCGGGGGTTCGCTGCTATGATGGGCACTGAGGGGTGCATGGTGGAGCAACTGACACCCGTTGGGAGTAGAGAGGGCTTCCAGGAGAGTGGTTAGATGGAGTGTTTTAGTCAAGGAACAGAGAAGGTATCTTCCTTTCCAAATTATAGATGAGCATTTACCACAAGCAGGAAACCCCATTTCACTTGATGGCTTGAATCATGAGCAAAGCTAGGCCCCTGGGCTGAAGAATGTAGCTGATTTGAGAGGGACCATCCACCAGAGTGTGATCAGCTCTACCATTCCCTGGGGCAGAAGGGTCATTTCTCCTCCTGTCTTCTGTTAATGGTCTGTGTGTTCCCTACTCTCAAGTTACTGGGGCATGTGCTTACCTTAAGTGGTAAAAAGGGCAGAAGGAAACGTTAAAGTTCCTTATTCCTGGTACCTTCCCAGAGCTACCCTGTGATATCTTCTCTGCCAGCCTGAGACTGCGCATGGAAGGAGGAGCATCTTCCCTCTCCATTTTTTAATAGAAACCATTAACATACCTGCTACAGTCACTGTCTTTTTTTCTCAAATATGTATTATAAAAATAACACATAGACATTTGGCTGTATTTGCTTTATTGCAATATATGGCCACAGACACAAACATTTCTGTCTGACCATTTGCTATCATGACACTTGACCTCTAAATACTTCAACATGCCTAAGATTACTAAGGTCTTTTCTTCCACAGAGCCGTAAGAGCACTATCATACCTAAAGAAGATCAATCCCATCTAATAACCACTTTTATTCAAATGTCCTCTCTTATACCAAGAATGCCTCTTATGGGGCTTTTTCTCAAACCAGGATTCTATTTCATTGTGTCTCCTTAGGCAATTTTAATCTAGAAGAGTCATCCTAACCTTTTTTTTTTCTTTTTCCCTCTTGTCATTAACTTTTTCAGCCAATCATTTTATAGGATGCCCCATGTTCTGCATTTGTCTGATTATTTCCTCAGAGGTCCTTTGACCCTATGTCTTTATCTCCTGTACACTAGAGGATAAAGTCCAGGGTCAGTCAGTGGGCATTCTTCATTGATGGTGATGTCTTCAGGAGGCACATTGTACCAGGGTCTCAGCTTAGTACCACTCAGCTGGATCACTTGATTTAGGTGGCAAATGCTAGACTGCTCCAGGGGCACTTCCCTTTGCAGTTATAAATGACCTATCTGCTGACACTTTGGTACCAAGCAAATACCCTCTTGGGTATTTAGCCTGAGTCAGCAAACACACTGGCAGATGCAAAGTGGTGATTTCCTAGTTCTGTCTTTCCCCCTACATTTAGTAGTAGCTATTCTTCTATAAAAATTTTTCCTTTTTTACCCTCCAATTGTGTCCACATGTGTGGGTATGCCTCACTATGGACTTAGGAATATTTTATTCAATGTGTTATCATCAATGTTAGTTGTTATATTTGATGTTCAAAGTGTCCCAAATTTGGTCCCTGAGAGCTGTTTCAAAAAGCTGTCTTTTTGACGCTGTCTTTTTGACACACTCATAAGTCTTTGAAAGTTTCCTTGCTTTCTGGTGCAAGAAATGTAGCACTTTGTACTTTCCCTATCTCAGACCTGGAAATGGTTACCTTACTCTGAGGACTAGTACTTATAAATGAAGATCTAGCAATCTTTTTTTATTTATATACCTGCCTTGGCAATCATTCTTTTTGTTTTTTTTTTCTTGGTAATCATTCTTAATTGGTACACATAGATCTGCTTCAGTCTTTTTATTCTTTATTTTTAGGAGATAGAGTATTGCTGTGCTGCCTAGGCTGGACTTGAACTCCTGGGCTCAAGCAATCCTCCCACCTTGGCCTCTGGAGTAGCTGGGATTATAGGTATTCACCATTCACCCAGCTTAGTCTTTTTTAACAATTTAACTACAATTTTTAGTCCTTTCTTCATTTGAAGAATGTCTCCTATTGGATATTTATATCATTCTACAAACAATGTAGGAAACTGAAAATGGCCCTGCAAACAATGCTTTAGTAAATATCCTTACAACACATCTTTGTACATGTGTGAGCTTAGCTCAAGGATAAAGTCTTTGCTGTGGAATTGCTAAGCCAAATGGTATGGTGGATATTTTTTAAAATTCTGACATTGATTGCCTAATTTCCCTTTAAAGAACAGGGACCTTGTCTCTTGTGTTCAAGGCTGTATTTCCAGCACCAAGAACAGCGCCTGGTGCTAGTAGTTCGGTATTTGTCCAACAAATGACATCACTCTCTGGTAACTGGGCAGGTGCACTTGAGGTCAGCTCATCTGTATAACCTACCAGCTGGTGACAGACACCCAGATCTACTCTGACTGTGGCTCCTTGTCTCTTCAGGTATTCCACTACCTCAGCATTGTCATCTTGGCCTTTTTTATGATGGAGATTTTCTTTAAAATATTTGTCTTCCGCCTGGAGTTCTTTTACCACAAGTTTGAAATCCTGGATGCTATCGTGGTGGTGGTCTCGTTCATCCTTGACATTGTCCTCTTGTTCTGGAAGCATGAATTTGAGGCTCTTGGCCTGTTGATCCTGCTGCGGCTGTGGCGGGTGGCCCGGATCATCAATGGTGTGTCTTCTGGGCTCCTGGGAGGTAGAGGGATGGGAGAGCGGGTGGGGCCCTGTTATGGGTTGGAGGCATGGCTGCTTTGTCACTCAGGGCACACGTGTGTGTGCACCCATGGTTCCCATTATGGAGGCTACTATCTTCTTCCCCCCAACCTTCTCTTTTTCCTCAAGAGTAAAGTGAAGTAGTATGATTCAGCATCCCACCACCACCTCTGTGGCTACAGATTGAGACCAGAATGTGTGTTCTGAGAAGGAACTACCTTCTCTATTAGGTCATATTTTCATGATTATAAAAATATATTTATGGAAAGGGTTGGCTCAGCACCTAAAGCTCAGCAGCTAGCCACATGTACCAGAGCTGACAGGTTCAAATCCAGCCTAGGCCTGCCAAACCACAATGACAACTACAAACAACAACAACAAAAAAGCCAGGCATTGTGACTGGCACCTATAGTCCCAGCTACTTGGAAGGCTGAGGCAAGAGAATCTCAGGAGTTTGAGGTTGCTGTGAGCTGTGATGCCATACCACTCTACTCAGGTGACATAGTGAGACTCTGTCTCAAGAAAAAAAAAGAAAAAAGGTTACTAGCCCCTCCTGGCTTATGCCAGTGCATCTATCTTTTTAATTTTGTGTTTCCTAAGGGGATTTTATCAAATCCCCACTCACCCTGGGAGGGCACTTTCCAGAAGGGAGGCAAGTAGGCTGAGAAATGCTCTGTGTCAGGTTCTTCCCCTTGACAGAGTAAAGGCACACTAACGTGAGGAAGCCTTGACATCTTTCAAGTTTTCCAAATTGATCTTTTGGTGCTTCTGGGGGAAAATAACACCTATTCACTTGCAATAAGACTCTGGCTCTGAGAAGGTACTTGGGGAAATACTGTTTTCCCATATTTCAAGTAAAAATCCTGTTCCTCACACATACCCTGTGGTCCAGGGGCCTCAGTTCCAGAGAAGCCATGCTTGTGCTGTGATTTTCTATAGACAGAGTGGTCACCAGCTGATCTGCTGTTCAGCTGGTAGTGACCTGGTCAGAATTGCTCAAATGCCTATCTGTGGACCTGCTGCCTCTGTCACCTTTGAGGCCTTTTTAAAAAATTTTTTTTAAATGAGAAGCCAAATTCAAAGAGTCTAGAGCACAGTCCAGGCAGGGTATTTGTTTTTGAGCTCTCTCAGGCGCTCCGTGTGTCTGGCCAGCTTTGGGAGTCCCTAAACCAGGGCCCAACACAACAGACTGTGGATCATTGTCTGGAGAAAGAGGGAGTGACAGTATGTCTGAGGCAGGCATGGCCTCTGTTGAGTTCTTTCCCTTGGCTGGCTTGTGAGTTCTGTACAGTGCCCCAGGCTCCATGGCCCTCAGCTCCAATGTGAACTGGCTGGTAAAGGACCAGGTCTGCTTTGGACGTGGGACTGTATAAACAGCTCCATCTGTGGACTTCAGGAGCTGGTTATGAGCAAGTTTAGATCTTGCGATTAAAGCTCATTAAGAACATTCATTTGGGCTCGGCACCTGTGGCTCAAGTGGCTAAGGCGCCAGCCACATACACCTAAGGTGGTGGGTTTGAATCCAACCCGGGCTCGTCAAACAACAATGATGGCTGCAACCAAAAAATGGCCAGGTGTTGTAGCGGGTGCCTATGGTCCCAACTACTTGGGAGGCGGAGGCAGGAGACTCGCTTCAGCCCAGGAGTTGGAGGTTGCTGGGAGCTGTGATGCCATGGCACTCTACCCAGGAGGACAGCTTGAGGCTCTGTCTCAAAAAAAAAGAACGTTCGTTTGGATTCTGTCAAAGGACTGAAACTGCTCCTGCTTACAGGGAAACGGACCATTTCCCACCTGTGCTTCCACAGCATTTTGCACACTGCACCTCTATACTGATACTGGCATGAGCAGGTTCTGGATTAAGGAGCTTAACACTCATCAGTGATTATTTTTTAAGGATTTTCCAGCCATGTGGGCTGAAGAGATATACTGCATAACTGGGTACTAAGCAGTTCAGAAAGGAAACCCCAATCAGCCTAGTTCTGCTGCCTCTAAATGATGACTATCTCATATTTCTGTTGTTGTTACATTAGAAACTAGTATCACTGAGACCCTCATTTTTATTTCAGGGATAATTATCTCAGTTAAAACACGTTCAGAACGGCAACTCTTGAAATTAAAACAGATGAATATTCAATTGGCTGCCAAAATCCAACACCTTGAATTCAGCTGCTCTGAGAAGGTAAGAGGACACGTGTGGGGAAATGTCTTGTTTGCAGTCCCCTCCTTCAGCTTCTGTGGTGCCCTTAGTCTCTAACACCTGTCCCGTGACTGAGTCTTCCTTGTTCTCAGATTTAGCTTAGGTACCACATCCTCCCTGAAGAATTGCTGCCCTAGGACTCTGCCAGGTCCCTTAATGAGTGTGTCTGTCAGTGCTGCTGTCTGATGGAAGCAGGCTCCTCAGAGAACTGATTTCCACAAAGATTATAGTTTTCATTCATCTTTGTGTCTCTGGGCCTGGGATTCACTAAATGATTGTCACATCCCTGGTGGGACTCAAAGTAAATCCCCATGTTTGCTTTTCCGATAGGAACAAGAAATTGAAAGACTTAACAAATTACTGAGACAGCATGGACTTTTGGGTGAGGTGAACTAGACATGGACCAACTCCACCCCAGAGAGAAGACCCTGCCTCACAGGCCTGAGCACAATGAGAGAGACAGCCACCTTTCCTGGGGCCATTTGGTGAGAGGTTTGGTTTGATGCCACTGCTGCATTCTCGTCCAGCTCAGATTGTGGGTAGATATAGCCTTTTGGAAGGCATTTTTTCCTCGGTGTGACGAAGAGCTGTCCACCCCATTGCCACCACAAAATGTATCAAGTTATATTTTCCCATACTGAACACTTTTCCTTTGCTTAGAAATGAGAAATGAAGCTGGATCTACTAGATGTATATAAAATTTAATCTCATCAAATGTATAGGTTTCACATGGAGCTGGCATATCCCTTCATATGAGTATTCTGAAAGAAAAAGAAGCTACTTTAGCTACCAGCCCTTTCTAGAAAAGTCTTATTTCCAAATTCTTACAAATAGCTTCACCTGTTGCAGTTTCCCCAAGGAGTGTATTTCCCAGCTGCATCACCCAGATTCTAGCTGGCACCACCTAGTTCTGCCACCTGACAACATTTTTCTCAATTACTGTACAATTACTGTTTAAAATAAACTCTCTCCTTCTCGTGGGCCCTCCTACTATATTCTTTCCTCTGTGGTATCCCCTACCAGCTGCCATTTGGAGAGCTAGCTAGCTACAGTGCCTGGTACAGAAGTGGCAATTAGACCCAAGACTGCACTGTAATTAACATGATATTTGGGGAACAATTCCCTCCAGAGGCTTTGTACTCTACTCACATGATTTGATATAATATTTTGCTATTTTTGTACTTATTTCGGTGGGACCTGAAAGAGAACCTGTACTAAAAACAACAAAGATTTTAAAAATAACTCAAAGGCAGGGATGAGTAAATGGCAAGACCTTCCCACACCTATGCTATTTCAAGATCTGTTCTCTTTACCATCTCCCCAAAGACAATTTGGTTTCTGTATGTGACCAGGTGTTCAGTACTGGAAATGACCAAGACCAGATGTCTCCCCATTCTAAATTAAAACCATATAGAATTAAATTCCCAAAAAGAAAAAACTTAGGAGGAAAGCAAGTGGAGAGGGATAGTATGTTGGTGTGGAGGCAATCTCAAGGGTTAAGAGACATTATGCAATGTCTCTAAGGGACTTCTGGCCCCACATGTAAACTATTATAAAGGTGAGGACTAGAAATGGGGGTACAGTTCCCTTAAGTAACAACTTACGTCAAACAAATGGGAAGAAGAAATTAAAGGGCAGCCTGGCATTGATGGTTGGCAGAGCACGGAAGCCTGCCTCTGCAGGTGCAGACACGTCAACAAAAGTAACCACAGTGGAAATAAGAATCGTCTTTTCATTTCCTGCATTGGTCTGTAATAAAAAGTCAGAAATACAAGAAAATACAAGAAAAAGTCAGAAATACAAGCCCCCATGTGGTATTTTAGCAGGGTAACAAAGATGAGATATTTTCTAATCTCTTCCTCAACTCAACCACTGTCATGTTTATGTTTATGAATCTGATGGTTATGAGAGCACTTAATCGGCCTTTAACTTGGATGAAAGGAACAGTGTCCTAGGTTGTCCTAATTAACATATCAGTATCTATGGGGAGTGGGCTATGGCCTGGAAAATGCTCAGGGAGTGACCCCCAACCACTTTTCCTCCCTTAACAGTATTTTCACCTGCCAGAAGTCATGTATTCCATGCATACTTTCCTTGCTATCAGCAAGCACACGGTTTTTCCTCTTTAAGGATGATCTCTACCCCATGTGTAAAGATTTATGCAACCTTGTTATAAATAAAGCTGTTGCAGCGGTTCAGGGGCTGGCTGCAGTCATCAGCTGTGTCAGCCCTCCCGACATCATCTTATTTCGGGTCTCCTGTCTTTCTTCACCTCTCCCTGTCTTTCATGGCCTTGTATTTCTCAATTTCCCACCATTTCCACTCAGGTCAACTCTCCCCACTCGCACCAGGTCGCAAGAGGTCTCTCTCTCATGCTGGTACGTGACAAATATCATTCATAACTCAAATTTCATGGGAATTTAAAGATTAAATCTAAACAGGAATGTCAATTTGAGCAGAACCATTGTCAGTGGAGTTGTTTTGTTCTCTAAAGTAAAAGATCAAGAATGACTTTGTTAAATAGTTTTAAGAACCCAGATTTACATTGTAATCTCTTCCATAAAATAATAAATTTCACCTATCACACTTGAGTTTTGTCCTATATCCAAACTAAAGTTAGGCCTACCTTAGGAAATGAGGATGAAATTAGATTTGCAGTTACATTGACTATCCTGGCCTGTGGGTTTAGTAAGGAGCCGTATTTAGTCCACTTCACTTCTATAACCAAAGCCACTGGGAGCTGGCAAGAATCCTGCAAAATAAAATGGCATTAATCAATTTGAATATTATACAACCGCAAGCCAAACTTAATCTGTAGTTCAGAGTTTTAATTATAAAATGTTTCACATATTACAAAATGTTCTGAACAAGAGAATGAATAGACTATAGAAGTTCAGATAAAAACAGCTTAGAAAAAGCTGTATTTTAAAGTACTCAATGCTCCAAAAATATTTTAACACCTAAAGCATAATTTTTCCATCCCCTCCTATTTCTAAAAAGGCCAGCATCACCTGGGATTGTGTGGTGTAAGGCTAGTACCCAACTGTGAAACCTTCAGGGCCTTAACTGCTCTAACTTCATCTACCTGTTTATATCTACCTCAGACTTCAGGAGAGAAACTAACTGGTAGGAGAGAGAATGGAATTATTAATGGACAGAAATTAGGCCTGGTTGCCTATCACATTAAAATGCACTGAGGAAATTTAAGTGCTTTCTTTTCACTTATCTGATTTCATCAATTGGTGAAATTGTCTGTATGTTGTCAAAAAACATTAACAACTCTTCATCTGCACTGAGGACACTGAGCCACATCGGAGCTGCCAAGCTCAGATTGGATGCTCAGGTCTAAGGCTTTTCCCCAGGACCTTTGTTTTTGGGACCCCCAAGGGAAAAATGGGCAAGTAGGCCTTCCAGACCTCCTTCTTGCTCTGCAGTCCCTTTGGTTGGCAAATGTAACTGTTAAAACTGCAGGCTGGGAGATGGGGACTCCATGGTACTATTTTACTTCCGTGACTGTTTACCATTTTTCCATAACAAAAAGTTTTTAAATACATCTTTTCAGGACATAGGCCTGCTAAGTTTGGTACCTGCCAAAAAGGCACTGATGGAATTCCTTAGCTTGGAACTGCGTTTTATAATAAAAACCTTAGAGGCTGAGCAATCCTTGCAGATGTCCTGTTATTAGAAGGTGTAGCGCACAGCTGGGGTAAGCTGAGCGTAGCAGATGCTCCGCACTGGCTTCTACCCGGGTTTCCTGTGGGGTTGGTGCAAAACCCGCTATAGGCCCTGTGAGTGCCTGGGACCAGCACAGACCTGGGCAATGCTCTGTGCACACTGCTGCTCTCTTCTCCACCTGAGTCTTCTTTTCTGAGGGGGAATAATAACTGGATGTCTTCACCCACCACCAAGAAGTCAGAAGAAATTTGCCTGTTTCACTGGGACAGCAAAGCTGAGCCAAGACTCCAACAGTGGAGTAGCAGGGACTGAGTAATTCAGGGACTTGGTGGAGAGGGCAGGCTTGGAGCTTTGAGCCAGTCCTCACTCACTGTGCCCATGCTATAAATACACTGAGCGGATAATAAGAGGTTGAAGAAACTGTGACAAGAAAAAGCTGGGCAATTAGAGGATAAGACGGAGAGTACGCCTCCAGTGATGGAACCAGCCCACACTCTGACTGTTAAGACAAAAGGGAAAGGTGGGCAGAGGAATCACATGTGACCAGGGAACCTATTTGTAGGAATGTCAGCTTCCATTAAACTCTTTGGGGAGCTGTGAGAGCTCTCACGTGTGGGCTACCTTCATAGACTGGGGAACAACAGATGGGAGAAATCTCAGTCTTTGAGACAGGCCTCACAATTGTCTATCATATTGCAGATGCCTAAAAAGAGGGCTCAGGGGACACCAACAATCACAACAGTGATCCTAGGATGGTAGCACCATGTCAAGGCCAGATGAACGTTACCTCATTTAACCCTCTCCACTACCCCATGTAGTTGGTACCATGACTTTCATTCCCTTTACACAGATAAGGAAATAGGTTCAAATCCATAAAATTGCTGGTCAAAGGTGACATTGCTAACAATGTGCAAAATCAGTATTAAAAAGTCAGGCCCATCTGATAACAAAGCCCAGGCTCCGACCCAGAGCCATCCTACCTCCCAAACAGGTGGTTTCCCCAGCTCTTCTTTCACTCTATCTGGAAGAGGGAGAGACTGCTAGCATGTACCCTTCACCTTCCTCCCCTTTACCTTCATGTTGGATGACTGGGTGACAAAGTGGATGGGTACCCAGTCCAGCACATCCTGAGCTTGTGAATTTCCAAAAGGGGCCACATAATCTGGGAAAGCCTGGCCCTTCAGCAGGCTCTCTACCCTCTGTGCAACCAGCGGACACGGGAGAGCTCTGGTCAGTCTTAGGGAAGGAAAAAGAGGTCAACTGAACAAGTCTGCTGTTCATCTACCAGCAGTTTTTTAAGGCTTCAACACAAATGCCTTTTTAGATTCATCATTTTATCACTCTCCAAAGGAGGGGTTATTTGACAGAAGCTAAAGTGTCTCTAGGCCAGGCATGTTGGCTAACACCTGTAACCTCAGCACTTTGGGAGGCTGTGATGAGACGATTGCTTGAGGCCAGGAGTTCAAGACCAGCCTGGGCAACATAGTGAGACCCTGCCTCTACAAAAAAACAGAAAAGTTAGCTGGGTGTGATGGTGGATGCCTGTAGTCCCAGCCACAGAGGAGGCTGAAGCAGGAGGATCACTTGAGCCCAAGAGTTGGAGGTTGTAGTGAGCTATGATGACACCAGTGCAGTGCACTCAAGCTTGGGTGACAGAGCAAGACATATCTCAGAAAAAAAACAACAAAAACTGATAAAATAAAACCAATAAAATGTTTCTAACTTTGCATAATCTTGGCCAGGGAGATAAGTTGAAAACATTTTTTCCTAAACTGCATTCCACTGAAGCTCTGTACAGGAAGGGTTCCATGGTCAACAGTTGAGGAAACACTGTACTTACACATCCCAATGTCCTTCCTGAAGCACATGTGCATATTAAAGGCTCTGAGGGGAAGGGCAGAAGGAAGGGGTATGGTAAGCACCCACCTAATAGGTACAACGTAGGGGTTTACGATATGGCACATTACCTGGGTGAAGGACTCAACTGCAACTTGGACTTTACCTTACAAATGCAAAGAATGTAACCTAATCATATGTACCCTCATATTAATCTGAGATTTAAAGAAAGAAATGTTCTGAGAAGTCCTATAAGAAATAATCAGGTTTTAATTTTAATTTAGTATTTCTCAAACATACTGGACTATAGGCCTATCCCTCTGACATCTTGCGACAGTGTATTCCATGGAACCACCTTTGAGAGACACTGTTCTAAAGGGCTCAGCAAGTATAAAGGGTAACAGTGGATCTAACCAAAATAATGTTGTAGGCACCCTGGGGAGATGTGGGAGGTGTGCAGGTAGGGGGAGGGGATGAAGGGTAAAGAGCCAAATCATCATCTTCCAAGGTGGAAACTCAATAAAAAATTCATAAAACTAAAAAATCAAGAAGGAGCATTATATGCAAGTTATCTAAAGATCTGGGAGTAGGTTTCCAAAGAACCAGCTAGAAGATTTGCCCCACTGACTCTGGGGTGGGGCTAATTAGGGTAAGAGCTACTATTTTTATAACACACTGTGCAGAGCTATTTGACGTTTTGTATTATGAGCATATTTGAAAACAAAAAGATAAATTAAAAACAGATCACATATAGGCATTCCCCCCATGGTTTTGTTGTACTATGTCTATTAAAATTCAGAAATATAGGAAAGACTTTCAGAGGAAGTATTTTTGCTATTAACTCAAAGGTTATACAACCTTAAAAATGAAACAAAAAAGCCCTGAGGCTTTTACTCTGCCACATTTGATAAGAAAAATGATTGTAATAGTTTTGCTACTATTCATTAATAACGATAATAATCTGTGTGTAGCTTTTGTAAGAGCTCATCAGCTGATGTAGAGGTTTGATTAAAATGGGTATGAGGGGACATGCTTTGTTTTCTGATCAACACAAATTCAACTAGAACCAAGTTACTGGCTTACCTTAGTTTACAACCAGATAGTATATTGTAACCAAACAATACTGGGGTCCGGATCCCCTCAGCTGCTAAGCAGTCTTGCTCAACTGTGCTATGAAGAATAGTAAGTTGTCCATATCTATTCATGGTCTGAATAATTCCAGATATTCATAGATAGTTAAGGGATAATCAACCAGTGCTGATTCTTAGGTAAGAAGACAGTATCACTTGTGGGACATGACTGAGACCCAAATACACCTTCTCTGGGCCTCAGAGATTTTTACAGTTATTTCCTGGGAGAGGGCAAAAAATACTTATAACTATTTTCCTTGATTAGTAGATACTTAGAAGAAAAATCCTAAGAAACTGGCGTTTCAAAATTAATTCTAAATTTTTAAAATCACTACATTTATTTAAAAGTCTCTGTTTAAATATGAAATTAAATACATTTAGATGTCAACTTTTCTGTTGTAAGATCTTCATTTTAAAACACTGACATTTTCTTAGGACATGCTGTTTTCCTCCCTACAGCCAATCTCCACTCAGCCTCACTTGCTGGGCAGCCAGACCCACAACCCACTAAAGCCACCCAGGGGAATTTCCAGCCAGGATTTGTCTCTCCCGCCCACAAACAGGCCCTGGGTCCCTCAGCAAAAAGGAGAAGTGCAGTCCATGCACATGGACAGGGAAATCGGCCTTCCCTACAGCATCAAAAAGGATATCCCTTCTGAGGCTGGGTGCCAGCAGCTAGCGGGAGCCCCACAACATAACCAGGGTTTCCACTGAGAGGAACCGGCTTTGTATTTTGCTGAAAGACAATATAGAAATGCCCCCACAAAATTCTCACTTTAATAAAGAGATGGCAGGGAGAAAATGAAATGCTTTTCATAATAAAATCTGGAATTACCAACCAATAAAAGAATCTCTCCCCCTACTCATAACTATAAATATATCTACTGAGTGTAGGAGGAGTACCTCATACTGTAGAAGAACAAGCTACCCTGGGAAAGGAATCTTATTCCCAAATGGAAAAGATGCAAGGACTATACTTGGTTATATTACAAACTCCACATGCCACATGCAAGTCTTTTGTTCAATACAAAGTGTTAGATGTTATAAGACTTCTAAATTGAGAGTTTTTTCACTAAGAAGTTATTAACTTGGCAATTAAATACTTACACAAATTTAACCAAACTTACCTGAATAAAATGAATTTCAAACTTTTGCTGCAGTGGAACTGTTACACTGCTAACCGTCCCCAGAAGGAGAGAGAGATCAGCTTTTATAACTTCACCTGCCTCTGTATATGTGAGGCTGTACTTTACCTAAAAACAAAATGATACTCCAAATATACCTATTTCCACATCAGTAGCTTTATTAACTTAAGTAAAATATCCATTGTAGAAAATCTTTTCCCATTTCCCCATTTGTTGAAGCTTTTCTCTGCTATCCAGATTATAAGGTGTTCCTCAGCATTACTCCCAGTGTAGAGCCTCTGAACCTCTCTGTGCCCAGTTACCTAAGTTCCAACTCTTCTGGTTCAAGCAGAATATAATTAACCTGGCTCGGCGCCTGTGGCTCAATCGGCTAAGGCGCCAGCCACATACACCTAAGGTGGCGGGTTCGAATCCCCAGCCCGGGCCTGCCAAACAACAATGATGATTGCAACCAAAAAATGGCCGGGTGTTGTGGCGTGCGCCTGTGGTCCCAGCTACTTGGGAGGCGGAGGCGGGAGACTTGCTTGAGCCCAGGAGTTGGAGGTTGCTATGAGCTGAGATGCCATGGCACTCTACCCAGGGGGATAGCTTGAGGCTCCGTCTCCAAAAAAAAAAAAAAAGAATATAATTAACCTAACAAAAACAGCAGCAAGAACAAAAAAAAATTGTTTAGAAACTGGATCTTGCTTTGTTGTCCAGGCTAGAGTAGAGTGGCATCATCAAAGCTCACTGCAGCCTCAAACTCCTGAGCTCAAGCGACCTGTCCTGCTTTAGCCTTCTGAGTAGCTGCTCATTTAAGTAAACATTTGCTGAATGAATTAAACATTTGAGAGGAACCACAGATTCCTTAAATGTCATCTAATCCAACATCTTCATTTACAGGCGAAACGCCTGTATGCCTCTGGCCAAATAAGCTGTTAGAGAGCAGTGAAAAGACTTTGTGCAGGCATACTTGTGAAAAACTGAGGCAGAATCCCATGTGGCCAGGTTGGTTGTAAGCCTAACATGACCAAGGCTTTGGCTAGAATAGACTGTGTTAAGGAATTAAGGTTGACTTTATAAGGCCAATAAAAAAGCCTTTTGGGAAACTGGCCTGGATTCCGCGCCTGTGGCTCAGGCGGCTAAGGCGCCAGCCCGGCTCGCCAAACAACAATGACGGCTATAACTAAAAAATAGCTGGGCGTTGTGATAGGCGCCTATAGTCCCAGCTACGTGGGAGGCGGAGGCAGGAGACTCGCTTGAGCCCACGAGTTGGAGTTTGCTGTAGGCTGTGATGCCACAGCACTCTATCCAGGGTGACAGCTTGAGGCTCTGTCTCAAAAAAAAAGAAAACTGGTCAGCTACCCATCAGTAACCTTTCCTGATCTGTGGTTAAGTGATGAAGGTCGCTTGCTGACGAGTCTGGGAATGGAAATGTGCTGGGGGACCTCAGGAGAAGAGGAATTGGCTTGGCGCCTGTGGCTCAAGTGGCTAAGGCGCTAGCCATATACACATAAGGTGGTGGGTTCAAATCCAGCCCAGGCCTGCCAAAACAGCGATGGCTGCAACCACAAAAATAGCTGGGCGTTGTGGCAGGCGCCTGTGGTCCCAGCTACTTGGGAGGCAGAGGCAAGAGACTCGCTTGAGCCCAGGAGTTGGAGGTTGCTATGAGCTGTGATGTCATGGCACTCTACCCAGGAGGACAGCTTGAGGCTCTGTCTCAAAAAAAAAAAGAGAAGAGGAATTTACCCAATGTCTACAGGTGGCACAGATGAAACCTTGGCTCATGAAAGGCTTCTGAAAAGTCCAGCCTGATAATTCCTTATAAAAAAAGGCTCCAGGCTCGGCGCCTGTGGCTCAGTTGGCTAAGGCGCCAGCCACGTACACCCAAGGTGGCGGGTTCAAATCCCCAGCCTGGGCCCGCCAAACAACGATGGCTGCAACCAAAAAATGGCCAGGCGTTGTGGCAAGCGCCTGTGGTCCCAGCTACTTGGGAGGCGGAGGCAGGAGACTCACTTGAGCCCAGGAGTTGGAGGTTGCTATGAGCTGTGATGCCATGGCTCTCTACCCCGGGGGATAGCTTGAGGCTCTGTCTCAAAAAAAAAAAAAAGGCTCCAGCAAAACCCCCCTGACTTAAGGCCTACATGGGGAGCAGAGGTTTCAACACAAATTCCTGTATGCCCAGAAAGTTTCTTTATGCCTTAAAGATTCAAAGTAACAGCCTCCAAATGGAAAGGCCAGCAAGGGCAGGTGTTTAATCTACGTTGCTCCTCCACAGCCTCAGGCTTCATCAGATAAGAACAAAGAAGTAATGGCTAACAACATGTTCTCCATTAAGTTATGTTAAATTGGGTTATATCAAAAGGTGTTATTTTGAGTGGATTATCAGAAGCTAATCACAAGGTAGTCACATGATGTTTAAATGGATCAATAAGGTCATTGCTGTACTGTGTGCATGCACAAAATTCCCTATATAAACCAACCACAAATAAAGAAGCTCGCCATTTTGCCTGAGTGAGCAGATGGTTACCTTTATTTAAAACACAATTTCAATAAGTGTGCTTATTCTCTATGACATCACTTTTTCCGCAAGACCCTTACAACAACACTCATTTTGGCTTCATTCTTTTTTTTTTTTTTGAGATAAGAGTCTCAAGCTGGCCCCCTGGGTAGACTGCCATTGTGTCACAGCTCACAGCGACCTCCAACTCTTGGGCTCAAGCAATCCTCTTGCCTCAATTTTTCTATATTTAATAGAGACGGGGTTTCGCTTTTGCTCAGGCTGGTCTCAAATTCCTGAGCTCAAGCAATCCACCCACCTTGGCCTGACAAAGTGCTAAGATTACAGGCATGAGCCACAGCCTCATTTTCTATAGGATAAAACAAAACTGAGGCTTAGAGACAATTTTAGCTTATCTGCTCTAACTTTTTAATTACAATTATTGTTTTTTAACATTATTTTTATTTTTTTACTTTTATTTTATTATTTTTTTGAGACAGTCTCACTTTGCTGCTCTGGGTAGAGTGCCATGTTGTTGTCATAGCTTATAGCAGTCCCAGGTACTTGCCTTTGCCTCCAAGTACCTGGGACTATAGGCACAAACCACCACACCCAGCTAATTTTTCTATTTTTTGGTAGGGACAGGGTCTCACACTTGCTCAGGCTGGTCTTGAACTCCTAGTTTCAAACAATCCTTCCATATTGTAAGCCATTACATCTGGCTTGCTGTGACATTTTTTAAGCAATGGTTTGATGGCATGCCATGTGTCATGTTCAAGGCTAAACAGCATAATAGTTAAAAACTCAAGATTCTGAAGCTTCTTTGCCTAGGTTCATGTCCTGGTTTTGCTACTTACAACTTGCTGCATGACTGTGTTCAAATCACTTAACTTTCTGTTCTTCAGTTGCTTTATCTGTAAAAAGGGAATATAGGTTAAGTAGCCCTTATCCAAAATGCTGAGACCAGAAGTGTTTCATGTATATATTTTTTGATTTTGGAATATTTATTTATTTTATTTATTTTTTTGAGACGGAGCCTCAAGCTATCTCCCTGGGTAGAGTACCATGGCATCGCAGCTCATAGCAACCTCCAACTCCTGGGCTCAAGCGAGTCTCCCGCCTCCGCCTCCCCAGTAGCTGGGACCACAGGCGCCCGTACAATGCCCAGCCATTTTTTGGTTGCAGCCATCATTGTTGTTTGGTGGGCCTGGGCTGGGGATTCGAACCCGCCACCTTAGGTGTACGTGGCTGGAGCCTTAGCCTATTGAGCCACAGGCGCCGAGCCGATTTTGGAATATTTATAATGATACTTAATACAAATATTGCTCCTCCCAAATCTGAAAATCCAAAATCCAAAATGCTTCAAAGAACAAATGTCACATTGTTACTGAAAAAGTTTCAAATTCTGTAGCATTAAGGATTTCCAGATGGGGGATTGGGGGATTATCAATCTATAATAACATCTTATAGAGGCTCAGTGCCTGTGGCTCAGGTGGCTAAGGTGCCAGCCACATACACCTAAGGTGGTGGGTTCAAATCCAGCCCGGGCCAACAAACAATGACGGCTGCAACCAAAAAATAGCTGAGCATTGTGGCAAGTGCCTGTGGTCCCAGCTACTTGGGAGGCTGAGGCAGGAGACTTGCTTGAGCCCAGGAGTTGGAGGTTGCTGTGAGCTGTGATGCCACAGCACTCTAGCCAGGGGGACAGCTTGAGGCTCTGTCTCAAAAAAAAAAAAAATCTTATAGTGACGTTACAAAGATTAAATTATTTAATATGTGTAATGCATTTGGAACAATTTGCAGGTTTAGTAAACAGTCTTGCCTATCCAAAAATCATTAATGGATAGTTACTCTTAAATCTTTTTTCCTATGCAGATCCCACTTTTTCATACTTATTATTTTTTCCATCCAACACAGAGACAAGTTCCTAGAGGGAAAAAGTCTGTTTAGGAAGAGGGACAATGTGCTCCATTATGCGCTTCACACTTTCATTTTAAGGTTCATGATTTTAGGGAGAATCTTGTGATCTTGGAAAGGGAGGGACTTGTCTTTATACCTCAAGGCCTAGCACAGAACATGGATCATACAGTTTCTAGGATGAAGGAATGAGGAACAAAAAACAGAACACAGGGCTAGCAGCTCAGCAAGTTTATCACCAAGACAGACAAGAATGGTGTCATGAGGGTTGGCTCATGGTTTTCTTTTCCCTTGTCAGGGGGCCGACCTATTTACACAATTCTTACCTCCCACTAGATTGCCAGTCCCATCGGTCAGTAAAATTTTTTTTTTTTTTTGGAGACGGAGCCTCAAGCTATCCCCCTGGGTAGAGTGCCATGGCATCACAGCTCATAGCAACCTCCAACTCCTGGGCTCAAGCGAGTCTCCTGCCTCCGCCTCCCAAGTAGCTGGGACCACAGGC
>CAUYQV010190875.1:0-23047 GCA_963574575.1 Galagoides demidoff | reverse complement strand
GGCTTTGCCACCAAGTTGATGAGTCACCATGGTCAAGTCCAATTGTTTCCATGGAGCTCATTTTCCTATTGCTGAGGTGCAGAGATTGAACAGAAACAATTCCTGGGGATCTTTCTGCTTTAATGTTCTGTGGTTCTTTATGCTAATACCTGAGTTTGAAATGATTTTTAATTCATGCCTACCTCAGAGATATTAGCAGTTCGGTTCTAGATTACCACAATAAAGTGAATATCACAATGAAGCCAGGACACAGAAATATTTTTTGTTTCCCCATGCTTATAAAAATTATGTTTGTGCTATAGGGTAGTTTAGTAAGTGTGAAACAGCAGCTTGTCTAATAAAAATGTATATGCCTTTATTAAAAATACTTTGTTACTGATAATGTTAATAATTATCTGAGCCTTCAGGAGGTCCTAATTTGTTTGCTGGTGTAAGGTCTTGCCTCAGTGTTGACGGTTTATGACTGATCAGGGTGGTGTCTACTGAAGATTGGCATGGCTGTGGCAATTTTTAAAAATTAGGCAACAATGAAGTTTGCCACATTCATTGATTCTTCTGGTCACAATATATTTTTCTACAGCATGTAATCTGCTTGATAGAATTTTGTCCACAGAACTTTTTTCAAAATTGTAGTAAGTCTTCTTAAATCTTACCACTATTTGATCAACTAAGTTTATGTAATATTCTAAATCTTTTGTTGTTATTTCAACAATGTTCACAGCTTCTTCTCCAGGAGTCGATTCCATCTCGACAAACCACTTTCTTTGATCATCCCTAGGAAGAAACTCCTCATTTGTTCGAGTTTTATCATGAGATTGCCTCACTGCTGATTTTAGTTCTCTTGTTCTTGCCACCATAGATTTAAGTACTTCCCCCACCAAAATTCTTGAACCCCTCAAAATCGCCTGCGAGGGTTGGAATCAACTTATTCCAAACTCTTGATTTATATTTAATTTTTAAAATTTCAGATTACTGTAAGGGTATAAATAGCCAGGTTATACTGTTTGCATTTGTTAGGTAGAGTCCCTCTTGCAGATGTGACCTGCACCCAAGAAGTGTGCCATATGCTCTCACATTGTGTCCACTAATACTGATATTTTGACTGCATCCCATGCATCATGAATTTTCTTAATATTGTCTAAAATGATGAAAGTTTTCTATTTACTTTTCTCTGATTTATCAGAGGAATCACAATCTAAAACAGTTATAGTTTATAAGCATACTTACTGAAAAGCAAACCTTAAAAGTCCAGATTACTCCTTGCTCCAGTGGCTTGCAGAATTGATATTTTGTCACTAGGCCTAACAACAGCACTGACCTCCTGTATATCTCCAGGACAGCTATGGGTGGCTAACAGCATTGTCAATGAGCAGTGATATATTAAAAGGATTTTAGGGGGGAGGAGGAGTAAGTCTTAACAGTGGGCTTAAAATACTCAGCAAGCTGTGCTATAAACAGACATGCTTGCTATCTTCCGGGCTCTTTGTTCCATTTATAGACCACAGAGTAGATTTAGAATAATTTTTAAGGGCCCTGGGATTTTTGCAGTGTTAAAGGAACAATGACTTCAACCTAAAGTCACCATTTCCGTTAGCCTCTAACAAGAGAGTCAGCCTATCATTTGAAGCTGTGAAGCCAGGCACTGATTTCTCTTCTCTAGCTATGAAGAGACATCATCTTCTTCCAATTGAACAGCGTTTTGCCTGCATTGCAAATCTGCTGTTTAATGTAGCCACCTTATCAATGATCTTGGCTTGATCTTCTGGATAACTGGATGCAGCTTCTCCATCAGCACTTACTCCTTGAACTTTTATATGATAGAGACGGCTTTTTTCCTTCAATCTCATGAACCAACCTCTGTTAGCTTCCAACTTGTTTTCTGTGGTCTTCTCATGTTTCTCAGCTTTCATAGAATTGAATAGTATTAGAGGCTTGCTCTGCATGAGGACTAGGCATTGGCTTAAGGAAATCTGACAGGGTTGATCTTCTACCACTTTTCATCCATATCAGCAAAAAGGCTAAGGATGTTCTGCTTTGTTTTTTAAAATCAGTTGTGTATTCACAGAATTAACACTTGATTTCCTTCAAGAACTTTTCTTTTTGCATTCACAGCTTGGCTAACTGGCTCATGAGCACAAGACTTTTGGCCTCTCAGTTTTGACATGTTTTCCTCACTAAGCTCAATCATTTCTAGCTTTTGATTTAGAGCAAGAGACATGTGGCTCTTCCTTTCTCTTGAACACTCACATGCTTTGTAGGGTTTATTAATTGGTCTATTTTCAATATTGTTACATCTTATAGACTAGGGAGGCCCAAGGAGAGAAGGAGAGATACGCTGGTCAGTGGAGCAGTCAAAACACACACAACATCGATCGATTAAATTCACTTTCCTCTATGAGTATGGTCCCTGGTGCTCCAAAAAGATCATAAGAGTAACATCAAAGATCACCAATCACAGATCACCATGACAGATAATAATAGTGGAATAGTTTGTGATATTTCAAGAATTCTCAAAACTTGACACAGAAACACAAAATGAGCACATTGTGTTGGAAAAAAATGGTACCAGTAGATTTGACCCACACAAGATTGCCACAAACTTTTAATTGGTAAAAAAATGCAGTATCTGCCCAATGTAAGCACAATCAATGAGGTGTTTTTGTACTGCCAAAAACTCTGCAAGATTTTGCAAAAATTCAAAGTAAACCTTAAAATGTACAATTTTTTTTTAAATTTTGATAATGCGAACTTCCTTGAGTAGGCTCTGATTTGGCATCATAAGAACATTTTTATTTTGATTTGATTCCAACATTGAAATCAAACTGTTTCCCAAGTGAATACCAGCTGCTGTGAAGGGATTTGTGATCTGAAAGGACCATAGGAGGAAAAGAAAAAAATGCAAACAGGGTGAGTAAACGTCCATTGATGAGCCACACAATGGATACGATGAAAAGACCTGAAAACGAAACACCCCTACAACTATGAGAAGAAATAAAAAGTGCCATGTCAATATAAGCTGGGGAGTAATGTGTGTAAGAGCATACTCCAGAATGGCCCTGAACCTGAATTAAATTCATAATCAGAAAGGGAATGGATCAGCCTCACCTGTAATGCTAATGCTTAAATTTGAATGAAGACACTAGTGAGCAGGTTGAAGCTTTAGTTTACTGTGACAGCTCTGACAGCAAGTTGGGAAGTCAGAGGCCAACATTTGCTCATTCTAATCTTCAAGGAATTCTTTATTTCCTACCATGAGAAGCTATCCTCTAGGAAAATAAATCATAGATGGGTCAGGAACCATCACATTTTAACTATCACCCTAGTCATAATTAAATACTGATTTATGCATTTTACAAAACCCAAGAGGCATGGATGTTGACTACTAAGATATGTTTTTACTGTATCTTTGGAGAAATCTTATTGGTAAAACTAGGATTATGGAAACTTATGAGAACTTAAGAAGGTGGTGTCAAACAAGGCTAATAAAAAATGGGTTTTGTTTCACAGAGTCTTTACAGAAGAGTCATTTCTTGTTTGTTTGTTTGTTTTGGAGACAGAATTTCCCTCTGTTGCCCAGGCTAGAGTGCTGTGGCATCAGCCTAACTCTAAGCAACCTCAAACTGTTGGGTTCAAGTGATCCTCCTGCCTTAACCTCCCAAGTATCTGGGACTACAGTTGCCCGCCACAACCCCTTGTTATTTTTAGTAGAGATGGGTTCTTGCTCTTACTTAGGCTGGTCTTGAACTCCTGAGCTCAAGCAATCCTTCTGCCTCAGCTTCCTAAGAGTGCTAGGATTATAGGCATATAACCCTACTGTACCCAGCCCTTACAGAAGCCTTCCTAAAGGACAAGTTGTTGGGTAGCACATGGTTGTTATGGTGTTGACCTCAAAGGTTAACTACTCATTGTAAGAATCTACTATTATACACCTTTAATAATTCTTTACACATGTGAAATATTTTAAGAGTTTTCAAAGGCTTTCACATCAACTGATAATTATGTTGTGAGTCCTTGAATAATATGCAGTTATTCATATCTCATATTTGTTTCATCACAGCTTAATGCTCAACATACATAAAGATGCTATCAAAGTATAGTGAATAAATTAATGAATTTGATTTATGCAGCAGAGTGAAGCCTATAGGCAAATACTATTATACCATTTTTTATATCTAGAAACAGTTTTAATGATTTGCCAGAATGTCTTAACTACTTTGTGTGGGGAAAAAGACAAAACCCTATATTTGTTGATGTTTTAGCCTTTAGTAAACTCTAGATAAAATCCTGAGGAAAAGAAAAAGGAAGAGAAATAGTCAATTAAATTATAAAAGGATGGAACTTTTTAAAGAACACTTATGTTTATTTGAACACTATTATGATGCCTATAAGAATTGATTGACATAATATATGTCTTACATGGACAGAGAGAAGCCTCAAATCAAGATTTTGTTGTGGTTGTTGTTTTTTGGTTCTTAGATTTTTAATATTTGTACACTAAGTGTAAGTTATGTTTTGGGGGTTTGAGTTTTGTGTTTTTTTCTGCAGGGATCATAATAACTAACTTATTCACGTCAAAATTTTATCTTTATCTTTTAGGGCTTAAGGAAGATAGCATTTGGAATGTTTTTAAAATCTTTTTGTGTCTTAAATGAAGTGATATTTGAACTCAGTCTTAGAAGAAAAATGGGTTGAGTGGCCAGTTTTAGAATTAGAGGAAGAGTGTTTCAAATGGAGAAAACCATGGAAGCAAGAGAAACTCAGAGAAACTGCTGAGAATTCACTTGGGGACAGGTTTGGTTGGTCCATGAAATGCCTAAAATTAAAGGCTCCATACCGGGGTCAGATTTTGAAACACCATGAATACCAAATAGAGCAAGTTGTCTCATGAGCCAGGGGGATTGGCTACTGTACCCAGCTCTTACAGAAGCCTTACAAATAACCATGGATGGTTATTTATCAGGAGAATTGCAGCACAGTTCACTAAATATGTTTTCCTTTAAAAATAATGATGAGGGCTTGATCAGATTTTTTTTTCTTTTGTTTTAGTATGATCACTCCAGAGGTAATGGAACAGGAGCGAAGGCTCTGTATGCATGAGAAACTGGGGCAGTCTCACCATCTGAGAGAGATTATTTCAATGCCAACCAATTAAATGAAAAATGTATCCATCATGTATTAAGGATATGTGTATAATCCTTATTAAGGATATGTGTATAATAACATGATGCCCTTCTCTAAGCCTCATTTTGCTCATTTGTAACCCTACAAAATTATTACTAGACTTACGCAAAGAGTGGATATACTACAATTATTAACACTGTGGCAAATGCATCCAAGGTACATATTAAGTGCTTGCAATTAATATATCAAGCCAGTTAAGATGTATTATTTTATTTTGGAAGGAGGAGAACTCAAATATCATTTTGTATTATTTGTTAATTTTTTGACAAATAAATTTTGTACATATTTGTGAGGTACAATGCGGTGTTTTGATATATATATATGTTATGGAATAGTTAAATCAAGCTAATGAACATATCCACTATCTCATATAATTATATTTTTGGTGGCGAGCACATTAAAATTTTTCTCAGCAATTTTCAGTTACATAATATAGTCATTTTCTGTACAATATTTATCAGAACTCATTCTTTGCATAAATATGTCTCAAGAAAATATTTTTGCATTTTCTCAATGAAACTTTCATAGCCGAGAAATCCTGTTTGACCAAGGTAACAATGAGTGCCAGCAATGCTCTTGGCTTTCTCTTAGCTAAGAGGCCTTTGCTCGGGTGACCTGGATCTTCTGCTATTTGGCACCTTGAAGCCAGAAAGATAAGAAAGAAGACTTTGTTATGCTTGAGAAACCAAGCGTGAGCTCTGTGTGTGTTCACCCCCTAGACTGAGTCAAGCATGATGTCTCACTCACAACACCTGGCCCTCATTTATTGTCTTGCTTTCTTTGGCTCAACCTACATATATCATGGAGTGATAGGACTATTTTTTATTGTTTACTGCATTTTTTTTCTCCCTTAAATGGTGAAGGCCTTATTATGATAGAAACCAATTAGAGTTGTGTCATATTTCAATGACTGGAAAGGGTAAGACTGGAGCAGCTATGTATTAGGAACAAAGTGCATGATTGGTTTGATGACCAAGGAAGTTCTAGTCTACCTTTGGAATCAGATTTATCTTAGTAATATCCAAGGATAATTATAATGCAGGACCCAGATGTTCAATGGATGTACATGGTATTGAAGGAAGGTTAGTAGCTATTTATGTTGCTGTTACTCAAAAACCTAAACAACTCAGCACCTATTATTATATTAAAGGACAGAATATTTATATGAATAACATTATTTAATCCAACAGATGGTAGAACTTCTGTGGCTGAACACCTCCCTACACTGAGCCCCTCCTTGAGTTGACCTAATATCTAAAGACTGAACATGTACTGAATGTATTGTATCAGTACAGTAGGCCTTGTTCCTTATGTGACCACCTCTATATTTTGACCAACTTATTACAGTCCCTTGGGTGGTCAACTTACAGAAGTTGTACTGCATTTAATGAACACTAGGCGTTACCAGATCACCTACAGTGTTGCTGGAATTCAAACATGGCTATGAAAATAATTCCTTCCCTCAAAGTATTCTAACAGAGAGACAACCCTCCCCTGCCCCTTAAAAAATAGGCTTGGTAAATAGCAATAACAAAGTCATTCTTCTTATTTTTAATTAACTATGTTTATAGTTAAAGCAGGCTGCATAATAATTTCATTCCACTTTGTCTAAGAATATTCAGTAGTCATTTAAAATATGGTTTTGCATGTTTTGTTCTTTTGTGTCATTCTTCTTCTTCTTCTTTTTTTTTTTTTTTAGAGAGACAGAGGCTCACTTTATTACCCTCCGTAGAGTGCTGTAGCATCACAGCTCACAGCAACCTCCAACTCAGCCTCCCAAGTAGCTGGGACTACAGGTGGCTGCCACAATGCCTGGCTATTTTTCATTGCAGTTTGGCTGGGGCCAGGTTCGAACTCACCACCCTCAGTATATGGGGCTGGTGCCCTACTCACTGAGCCACAGGTGCTGCCCTTTTGGGTCATTCTTATCTTTTATATTCTTGAAAAGAGAACATCTATGTTTTACTTTCTGAAAATATTCATTTTGGTGATTTCTCCTCAGTTCTATGCAGATGAGTGCAGTCTGACGTTTAGTTGGGCGCTTTTATTCAGTCTGGCATGGTTGATCCCTGAGTCTTCTTACATGGAGAAATGAAGAAGGGAAGCAAGCACTCCCACCCAAGAATCACAACATGCTATTAACTGAATGATCAAAAGCTACAAAAACAGTTTATTTGATCTCAGGTTTATTGATCTGCCTGTCATGAGATAGAATTCTGACAACATTTACACGCATCTTTGTGATTGGAAGAATGTCATTTGTGAAAGCTAATGCATTCTTTTTAATAAAGTTTGGTCATCTGAGTCCCCTTATTATGAAATACAGTAAACATTCCTGTGTTATTTATCTCAAATTCTCATCAGAGACATGAAAAGTTATAGGTTAGGAGAGAGAAGGGAAAAAAAGGGCTAAAATCTCCCCATTTAATGTGCAATATTGTGTTGTAATAATATTTTGAACTCTTCAGTATCAGCCAGTACAAAGGAAGAGACAACAGCTTCTCCTTTTAATGTGCCTCTTGGAATTTGTAGAGGGACCTCTGAGTCTGTGATTGGGGATGACAGTTTGAAATAAATATTTCAGTCCTATAATTTCCCAGGGCCACCTCAGAGAAATAAGAAAGGAAGATTCTATTCTACTTATGATGTATATTAAAATTCTAGAGTTGAATCTACCCAAGTTTTACAACTGAGCATTTCATTTTAGAATGTGTCTAACGTCCTAAAAACGCTCCTTAGCAGATTGCTGCTGGAATATCATCATTTGATTTCTTCAATTAAGAAGTTTGTCTCATTCTTATTTCTACAGTGAGGAGGAAGGCAAATTGGATCTAAGTATGTTTTAGTAACTCGATCAATTCATAGGCCCATTAAATTAATCCAGAAGATTAATATTTGCTTTTTTCCTAAAACTCAACAGACTATGTTCAATGAAGTTCAACATTTTGGCCAATCTCAATCTGTTATTAACACTATTTGGTCTAATTTTCCATCTATTAAGGTACTAGTAGTCAATATACTGATGTGAATTTATTACCTGGGAAAGTTATGTTTGATATTTATAGTCACATAAATTTCTAGGTGACGTAGGCCCAGAGAGTTCACTGGCAACTATAGTTATTCTCTACTTTAAGAATCAATTGGTTCAGTATAGATGGAGCAGACATGAAGAGATACTTCAATCATCAGTGCCAAAATCTAGTTTATTCATATTTTTGGTAGAATGCTAGAATTTCGTATGAACATTTTTGGACAGTAAATCCTTTAGAGCAATTAATCTATTTACATGGACTTAAAAAGAGGATCTGTGATTATGTGTCATTGTTTTAAGAATCTTTAAAGGAATTAGACACGACTTAACCATGTAACAAGAGAGACAATGCATTAAAACATCTTAAATCCATTGTTTATATTTCTTTGTCTGACCTCAGCTGTCAGGAAGCTATGATGACAATCTGGTTTCAAATATGTCTCATCTAGAAGCCAAAATCCTTTAGAAAAAGTGGATTGCTTCTGCCTTGTTCTGTTAATATTATACAGTCTTTAGATGAAATGGCTACAACTGATAATAACTAGTTTTTATTTTATTTTATTTTGTTATTGTTTCCTTAGGCTGAATTTCAGTATTTCCTGTTTAAGACAGAATATCTGGAAAACTCTTGGGCCTTCACTTCAGAAAGTAGCCTAGGAGGCTCAACCTTGCCTTTTCCTGTTTTTTTTTTTCTTCTGTACAGACAGAATCTACTGCTAAAGGCTAATTGGACAACAGAAACATAGTTATCAAAAAGCTACTTCTAGAAATACTTTTTGCCAAGATCAAAAGATCTTTTGAAGGAAAAACGGAGTTCTCCCGGTGGGTTTATCCAGACCCTGTTTCCTATGAAACAATTGTTCCCCTTTCTTTCTTGCAGGGTTACTTCCTTACCTATTTGCACTACGAAGTAATGGTTTCATTAAACTTTCCCTGATGGATTTATCACCCAGGTGAGTCATTCCTTAAAAAAAAAAAGAAAGAAAGAGGCAACAAGAGTGTGGACAGTCTTTTAAGATTACTCTAAACTTTTTTTTCTAGCCCAAGTGTGTATATTGGATATTGAAGAACACTTAATCTCCTGCATAACACTTTGCCACTCAGAAGGGAGGATTGCCAAAAGGAACTCGACAGCCATGACCCAAGTTTAGTTACAGAAAGAGGCTGATGACCTTTAGAGAGCCATGAGTTCATGGATGCGCATGTTACTTAATGAGAAATGCCATTAAATCAGACAACCAGTAGTATTCATAAAAAATCATGATTTACTAAAATCAGTACCACATATGAAGGTAATGATATTTATAGATAAAATATGTTTACCCATTATGTGCCGACATTGCATTAGGTATTCTAACTGTATTTTTTCCCTTTAACTGTAATGCCAGTCTTATGAGGGAAGTGTATCATCTATCTTCTTAAATATGAAAAAGGTGGGAGGTCAAATCAACTGGTAATCATAATAATGAACACTTATCCAGTGCTTATTATTTGCCAGGCCATGTGTTAAGAATCCAGTTATAGTAACTCATTTAATCTGCAATAAAACCGACCGTGTGGGTCTTAGCCCCATGTTAAGATGAGGAGATAGCAAGGCATGAGACAGGTTAAGTGATTGCTCCAAGTCTCAGCTAATAAGCAGTGGAGTTGGAATGGAATGCTGATAGGCAAGTCCCCAAGGCTGTCCTCTTACCACTGCAGCACAATCAATTACCCAGTGATTGATGGCTGGTTACTGGCAGCAACGGGTCTTAATTTCAAGTCTGTGCTCTTAATTTATGTGTTTTATCTATTCCCTCTCCTTTACTAAGCACAAAATCTGTGTGCTTAGTGCAGAGCCTTGTGCTTTTTGATACATAAATAGATTGAAGAGAAGTGTACACAGATAATGCTTGATCTTAGAAATTTTACTGTTTGGAAGGGAATCTGCTTTTTCTCTGATAAGGGGCCTATTCGCCCAACTAATACCAGAGTGACTTCTCCCAGCAGTCATTCTGAGATCATTAGAGATCTCTCCATGACTCTCGTCATTTTGACTCCTGTAACTCTTAGGACTCCCATAACCTTCAATATTAAATGAACCAAAGGGTCTTTGGTTAAATATCTTCATAGAGGTTCTTTCCTATAAGAATTGTTATAATTAACAAGCAGTATGCTATCACTGAAGGTTTCCCTTCACTAAGAAAAGGCAAGTGGCTGAATTAATGAAATAATTAACAGTGGAGTATTATTGGTTTCAAAATGCTCAGGTCTCTCCTTTTCAAGAGAAGAAAATGAGGATGTGACATAAAGGAATTAGTGGCAATTTCAAATGTTAATTCAGAATTTTTATGGCCCTTAAATATGCTTTGTAAACCGATGTAATGTCCTGAAGGAAAAACAATCTCTTCCTGGAGAGGCAAAATAATATTGAGAGCTAAGTGGAGAGGGAAATATTCTTGAGAGAATAAAGTGCTAAACTTTTTATGCATTTTAAATATTAGACTTAAAGTGCAATGGTAGAAATGACACAAAACTAGAAATTGTATGCCCACATTCCAGTTCTTACTGAAATCTTAAGATTCCTTCTTATGTATAAAACATTGCTGCATTTGTTGGATTTCATTTTTGTTTAAAAAAGTGACATTTTAGTCACAGTCTTTTTTTCCTCATGTCACATGGAACTCCCCCTTTGATGAGCTCCTGAAGTTCACACCCGTCACCTCAGCTGTCTTCTATTCTTTATACATTGCCAAATATTATTGTTTTACTGGGTTATATATTATTATGCCACTTAATCCAACTTCATTGTAACCTATTTAGGAGAGGGGTCTTTTACAGTCCCTCTTCCTTGCTAATAATGGGTATTTAGTAATTGTTGATGGAATGAGATTAGGGCTCTGTTAAAAAGGTACTCTTATAAAATCAATGCTTTCCAAACATCAGTGGAATTCAAGCTTATTATTTATTGACTGATAATAATGACTGCATTAAACTACATCTCGCGTTACACAAATAGTTACACCTGATTACAGAAATGTAAATATGATGATGGATATAATTACTGATTGCCAGTTAGCTCAAGCTTAGTCTTTATATAATCACAGTAGTCCTTTTCCTTAAAGACCATGTTTTTGAGCATTGACATTTTCCATAAACAACTTATTTACCTTGGTAATCACATAGTAAAGAATTACTATTTTTTGAATAATTTCTTATAAAAATAGAAGATAGAAACTAGTCCTTCTGGATTCATATGGCCCAAACAAACTGTGTCTCCAGTCCTGTTGCTCCTAGGAAGGGTTTACTTTCTCTTCACACCTTGACCCGAGGAAGAGTATTTTTAATTTAATTCTTGGAGTTGGGAGGATTCAATATACTATTGGGATTTTCATTATCTGTTGGAAAAGTGGAAAGAGACCCAATTAGAAGCCCTGGCACTATTGACAGCTTTGTGAGTGACACTGGGTAAATAATATCTGAGTAATAATCTCTTCCAACAATATCACGCTGTGATTCCTCAAGACACAAGTTTTGCATTCTTACTTTCACCTTTGGTTCCAAACACGCTATTTCTCTGTCATCCTGGGATATTACTTCATTGTCTAAAAGTTCCTTACCCTAGAATGAAAATTTCAAGTTCATAAAGAAAACAATCTAAGGTTAAAATAGCCATTTGTGCTATAAAGAGCTGAAGAGCCTCAGAAGATATATAGTGACTATGCAATATATGGTCTTGGCACCTTAGACGTCAGAGAGTTAACTGGGTTAAAGTGGGTGATTTTGTTTGATGCTATTTACCTGTTCTTCCCTTGTGCAATTTTATTTGCTTTGGATAAGTTCTTCTTAATAAATGTACACAAGTCAGAAATAGAATGCCCTAATCCTGTTTCTCTGCTTCATACTCTGTAATACTATATAAACCACATGCTCTTTTTAAGCCTTAGTTCCCCATTTCTAAAAATAAGGATGATAATATCTACTTAACAGATTTTTTGTGAATATTAAATGAGCAATTGTCTAAGAATATGTATATACCATTTAATACTTTCAAATACAAAGGACGATGATTATAATGACACTCTGCAGAGAATAAAGAAACAGTTTGAGGGAGATAGGGCAACTCCTAAAGGTGTCAAACCTTAAATGGTTTATCCATTGCACAGTGCTCCAATAAAATGTAGACAGTTTTCAAATTCAAGTAGCTTCAAAATTTTATAAACTTAGCTTTAAACTTAGATTTTTTTCATCAAGATTTTCCTTAACAAGAAGGAATTATCCACTTATACCCTATTTGCTTTGTGAACAATCAATAATACCTCTGTAACTGTAGCCACTATCACTATAAAGGTAACTTTTGATAATGTCAATATCATGATATTTCAAAATCTCTCCAAATTTGTTAACCCTGATGAAATCTTTTTTTTTTTTCCCCTAAGAGTGTGGCTATTATATAGTGAGAAATGTTTATATCTATATCTTCTCTTGGGGATGTGTGAAGCGGGTAAAACAATTGTTCTTTCTATGCAAAGGACATCAGGAGTGATTCAGGACAAATGTGTACCCATTGAGGTAGGAGAAGTAGGGAAGAAATCTAGGTATGTACAGGAGGGAGCTCTCTTCCTTGTTTGGCCCGAAACTGATTTAACTTCAAAAGGAGAACTGAGCCCATTGAAAACGTGTCTCCTAACAGAATCTTAGACCAGAAGCGTAGAGTCACTAGATTTTTTCAGTGCCTTCTCAGAAACCTCATCATTTTGAGCAATTAAGGTTGTGATATAAAACTCTGGGACTAGTATTTTCACAACTCAACTTGTCCAAATTTCAATTCTTTTGAGCCGAACAGCTGAAGAGACTATGACTCAGGTGCTTATTTGGACAATCTAAGTAGTCAGGTCATTATAATCATGGGATTGAGCAGCCTGTTTTCATTAACAACTTTACCTAATGGTACGTGTGACTTTGGTTTCAAGACTCTTAGGGAGTAAATAATGCAAAAATAGCTAAGGATATTCAAGATACTGACTAAAGAGTGAAGTATTTCAACTTTCTTCTGAAGGGTGGCTGGTGAGGCTATGGTGACAGTTGGCTACTTCAGGGTTGTGGTTAGAACCTGGAGAGTTGCCCCTAATGGGTTTGAGCCATGTTGCCAGGCACAGGCAACTTGAGTCTATAGTGTGTGTTTATGAGCTATGATCCAGCTTAAAAACTGGGGCAGAGAAAATTTACAGAAATATACAAAAGAAAACAATTCTGCTTTTGACTGCCAAGCAAAAGTATCGGAGGGTATCCAGTTTGTTTTGATTTTTAAAAGAGAAAGTGATTCTGACTCACTTAGTTATTACATTGGGTCCTGGCTTTCAACTAGATAACATATATCAGGATGTCCTATAAAATAAAATAATAAAGGGAGGGGGAGACAAAGAAGTGATGTATTTTTGCATAGATACAATAAACCTTTTTAGTCAGTTTTTTTCCCTAAAAAAGGGTTTATTGTATCTATGCAAAAATCATCACTTATGGATCATTTTTGCTCACATATTAACTTTATATTACCTGTATTCCCTTTACTAGGCATTTAACTGAATTACTTTGCACTAACTTTGCTTCTCTATCAGGTTATAAGAAAATTAATCAAGATTGCCAAGCACTCTTTACTAAAGTTTTACGAACAATAGGCTTCTGTGTTCATCACTTAACAAAAGATTCCAATCAATAAAAGTTTTTTGAGAGTCAACTAAGGGTCAGACACAGTACTAAATTTACAAATTCAAAGATGAATAACAGTTGACTTCTGACCTCAAGGAGCTCAGAATTTAGTTGCAGACATGCAGATCCAGGACATGAGCAGTGAGAATCAATATCTTCGTATCCGGGCACTTGTGCAGTGTTAGAGAGATGTTACAATCTCCTTGCATTCTGTCTTTCAAGACTGTATATGAATCAGTCTTCCCAAGCAGCCTGAAACTTTCCTCAGGGTAGAGAAAACTATAGCCCTACAGGCTGTTGTACTAACAGATAAGAAGCATAAATAAATTAAAACTGGTAAAAGGAATCAGGCAATTAGCTTGCAGGTTTAATTGTTGATAATAACCAGATCATCTCAACTTTTCATAATGGTGTTAACATCCACTTGTTACCAAACTAGCAATTTAAGGTCATTTTTTATTCTTCTCCATCTCTGTATACAAATCCAAAAAGATTTAGGCCAAAATGCACAGAATTTGCACTTTCAGGAATTCCATTCTTCTCTGTTTTTACTACCATGATTTACTTAAGAAAAATCAACATTTCTCACCTGGACTTTTGCAAAAATAGATTCTGCTTTCAGATATATTTTCCTCCATCCTGTCTTTCACGCTTTCTTGAGGGTTATCTTCCTAAAGAGTAGATTTGGTCTTCTTTCCCCATGCTTACAAACTCTTTTGATACCCCATTGCTTATAAGATAAAAGCCAAATACGTCAGCACATGGGGCTCTTCTTTCTCTCTTCTTGCCTCAAATTACATCTCCAGGTACAGCTGCCATTCCCCTGCCCCATTGCTCTTCAAATACATCAGGCTCCTTAAAAGTCCTGCACCCTGCAACATGCTATGCTCCCTTCATCAATTGTTATTCCTGGTGGGAGGGGAGACCTAATTAGGTTGCAAACTGATCCCCAATACCACCTCTGTGAGACCTTGTTGCGTTGTCCCTCCAAAATTAGTATATCTCTGCTCTGCATGAAGTTCAGTTTTCAGAGTACATCTCAGGGTTCACTTGTAAAATTTTTGCTGCTCCTTTCTTGCCACCCATCTCATGTTTCTGAATCTCCCAGCCCTTTGGGGTAAGCACTGCCGGATTATCTTTCTAAAATCACGTGTTGACAAAACCCTGGAATTTACCTAATGCTTTATAGTTGACAATACACTTGTATTTATTTAATTTTAAACCAGGAAGACAAATATTTCTAATCGATACTAATATTGAAATACTAAATACCCTTTCTGGTTTTGTTTTTCTGCAGCTCAGTGTTTTTCTACACTTATTTTTAAATTTGTCTGATCTACATGCCTGTGGGCAAGGTTTCTCCTGACAGTCCTGCTATGCAGGCTGGGGGACAGACTGAGTTTCCTGGGCTACTAGGTACAAGGGGCCCACAGGAGGTTCAGCACTGAAACCTTGGTCCCCTCCTAAAGATGACAGCTTCTTTAAGAAGCACTATGAGCTGTTTACTTTTCAACACTGACAAACACACTTTGAGAGTAAATTTAGAATATACTTTTATATTATAAAAGTTAACTTTTAAGAAAGAGATAATACAATTGATATATATTTGTAACTTAAAGCTAGGTACTTTGTTGACATTGATCTATATCCTCGCAGTCTTTTTTTTTTTTTTAAATATAACATCTTGTCATCTGGATTTGTCACTAATAGTATATTTTGACTATTTCCTGGTTTTGATTTTTCTTTGAAACCAAAATTTATAAAATGTTCATGGATACTTAATAGAAAACTTAAGAGAAAGGCCCACCTCAAGCTAAGGCAAAACATAGTTTAGTTGTTTGATACTTTTGAAGACAAGGTCAATGATGATGCTTATCCAAGGAATTTTTTGGGAGGTAGTCTGTCCTAGAGAATTCTGTCCTAATTTCTGTGATGGCTCTGCTACGTGACATGATTGGGCCTTACTTTTCTTTACTACAAAAGACCCTGGATGACCTCCTTCATTCTCTGTAATGTGTTTTAAAAATGATGTCTCTCTCTCTGTCCTCATATATACATGTATACACATACACACACCAATCTAAGGGGAGATATATTTATATATTTATTACATATATTTATATACATATCCTAGACAGAACGTTTTGGGACCTCAGTTTCTCCATCTATAAAATGAGTATGTCAGCCAGATATTTCAAGAAGCCTTACCCAACCCTCATTCGGTGTTTCCAAATTCTAAATCAATTTTCTAAACTGTCATTTAAATATAAACAACCTAATTTTTATCAGACTTTAAAAGACCTAAGTCTTTTATCAAGACTTTATTTTAAAGTCTTTGTTAAATTAATTTTCCAGTAGTCAAAGTTAGGCCTCTAATTTTGCAAATGTAGCTGCTGCTTTAAGACTTTTAAGCAGTCTTAAATTTAATGCAAAACCCCAAACTATGTTACTTATTAATTTATTCTGTTTCTTTCAACAATAGATTCTTACTGGTCTGTGGCCAAGTGCCCTATGGATCTCCTTAGCTCCATTTCTAATGCAGTCTGATTCTGATTTGGCCTTGCTCAATTCAATACTAGAATAGCTCCCCAACTTTTCAAGTCTGAAAACTCAAATCAGGTCTCCGACTTAACTCTCACTCCTAAAAGCATAAAAGGATGAAATATACACTAAGAAATAAATGTACATGTAATAATATACATGATATTAATACTATCAGAATTGGAAATGACTTCAAAGTTGATTTTCTCCAATCTTTCACTGGACAATTATAGGAAGAAACTGGGACCCCCAAAGAAGTGATTTGATTAGACTTAATATAGGAAACTTGTGTCGAAGCTAGAACTGACTTCCAAGAAACTTTCAATTTCTACCTCAGTTGTCTTTCAACAACATCATTCTGCCTTTTTGATGATGATTTGTAAAAGCGTATCTTTGGACCAGTACCCAGAAATGTTGCCCTTATTTAAAACTAAAGGAAATGGTGTTAGGCAATCACGTTGCTGCTTTCCATCCTCTTGACCTTTAGATTTTATGCTAAGTGATTTCCTGGAAGTGAATATCATCATATCAGATACATTTTTTCCAAAAGTCATTAACTTGTTCTACCTTTTGAATTTATCACAACTCACAGGTGTAAAAGCCCCGTGAGGAATAGCTAAATGTTTTAGACATTTCAAAAACGTTCTGGGTCAAATTACCATTTAGAAAGAGGACGCTTAAATTAGAGGTGAGTATGGGTTGAAAATCAACTGATTTACTCCCCGGGGGAAACAAAAATGTCTCAATTATATGGAGTATCAGGTCAGGCTTCTCTGGAGATTTTACAGCGATGTATGATTCTAGTGCCCCTGAAAAACCAAGTCTTTATGGATGACCTAATTTAGTTATAAAAATAATTGCTGTAAAGGGCAATATTCACCTTACATAGGACTAAAGCATAGGCCTTTTAAAATTCATTAGAGCATTTGATTCACTTAGAGAAAAGACTGCTTGCCTACTACTGGGACTCAGTTCCTCTTTGTCGTTTATTTTTCCTGTTTCAAAAACTACTCAACTTCTGAGCTCACAAAATCTTTCCTAATCAAAAATGCTAACACTCATTCAGAAAATCTTACAGCACTTAATCCCTCTCTTGTGCCACTTAGATTTTAATACAAGTGATAATGAATTATGATTCTTTCTGTTTTCTCTTATTCCTTTATAGGCAACTTCATAGGAAACTGGGTTCATTTCTTTATCCTTAAAAGCCAACATACATCCTGGAGTATGGTAGCAGTTCAATTGATGCCCTGATGTACTGAGTAAAAGATGGTATGTCTTTGTTGCAACTCACCTTGCCAGGCAGAGAAATGCTTAGAAATGTATGGATTAAATGTAATTATAAAAATAAATATTTTCTTAAAATCTGTGCCAAAAGATTCAAAAAATCATTTTATTTGTGTACAAAGAACTAGAAGTTGGAGGCTGAAAATGGCAATCAGCTAATTTTGTATGTGAGGGAAACAAAATTCATAAACCATTTAAACCACCCAACCGAAACACAAACAGGAGTGAACTATTAGGTATTTACATTAGACTTAACATTCATTTCTTTAAATGAGTAACTAACGTTAAGTCAGTTTCCAAAAAGTGATAATTTACCAGCAAACAGTCACATACGCCTGCATGGCAACAGGCTTGGCATTGCTCAGAAGAGGGGCCAAACAAAGAGAAACGAACGTGCTCCTGAAAGTGTCAACCCCAACCTATTCATTTGATTTAATCAAACTCATGGGACTTTGGACTTCCTCAACAAATAAAGGCACAAAAGCTGAGTTAGGTCAACCATCCTTCTTGGGTTTTGTCTTGGGGGATTTATTCTGCTCACATGCAAAAGAATGCAAGGTTGGCATTTTCCATTTGTATGAAGGCGTTTAACAATGTGAATCAAATTCATAAAACATCAGCTGAAACCACTAGCTTTAAAATGAACCCTGAAGGAATTTAAATAAAGGCTGTATCCTCAAAGGATCGCCTGTATTACAGGTGCGATTTTACATCTGCCAACGAAACGCCTATTGAACTAAGCATCAAAAGAACACAGTCGTGGGAATGATGATCAATCTTATTTTTTTAACCGTAAATTTTTGTGTGTGGCATAAGGAAAACATCAAGTGAAGGATGAATGAAGTACACCATAAGTTTCATATTATCAAATGCCTATCATTGAGAGAGATTCAAAATAGTGCTGTCTAACATCTCACTCATTTCACATGCATCCTTCTGATTGATTTTAATTTCCCCTTGTACAACTACAAGGGCAAGGACTAACTCATTACCTCTGAGGGCAGCCTATGTTATCTTTAAGGGAGTTTATTAGAATACTTTGTCAACATCTATTACGTTGGAATTCCTATCTGTGGTGCAATTGTGTTTCTCCTAACCACTTGTACTGTATACAAAGTCTGATAATTAAGTTTGTGAACTCATTCTAGAAAAAGTCCTACAAACCTCATTGCTGAATACCACTATGGTCACCTTCCAAGTACTCCCCTTGGGAAGCTATGCACCAATGTTAGCATGTAGTCAATCCTTCACTGAGATTTTAGAACTCCTTTTCTGAAATAGCCATTGGAGCTATCATCTTATTTCCCTTGATGTCTTGAACGTCATCAAAATGTCTTTCTTCCAATATTTCCTTTATCTTTGGATAAAGAAAAAAGTCATGGGGGGGCAATCTCGTGAGTAGGGAGGGTGTTCGAATACAGTTATTTGTTCATTGGCTAAAACTCCCTCACAGACAGTGTTGTGTGAGCTGGTGCATTGCTGTGATACAAGAGCCGTGAGTTATTGGTGGAAACGTTCAGGTCATTTTAATCTAACTTTTGATGCAGACCTTTCAGCACTTCTAAAGAGTAAACTTGGTTGACTGGTTAGTACAAATTCATAATAAATCCTTGGGATATCAAAAAAAGTTAGCAGCACCATTTGACTCTTGATGTGGACTGATGGAACTTTTTTGGTGGAGGAGACTTGGCTGACTTCTGTTGTGCATGTTGATACTTTGTTTCAGAGTCACATTGGCACACCCATATTTCATCACCAGTGAGGACGTGGCCCCAAACATCATGTTGCCTCTCCGAAAGGTCTGGGCAAACATTGATTTTCCTTTGCTTTTGTTCAGTGTTTTGCAGTTTTTTGGTTTTTTTTAATCTCATGGCACACTTGAACCTATAGTTAATCTTCTGGAATGCCTAAATTATGTTGATCAAAAAAATGAGTAAAAAAAAAGAATATACTTATTATGCTTATAACTTCTTTTGAAAATAACTTTATTAATGGTCTTTCACTATTTTCACAGTATACCTAAGATCCTGTCACAGCACACTAATGTACCATTTCACACAAGTTGAAAACCAGGGCTTTTATTTATTGATGATCTTCTTTGGGACCAATTTTGCATACACCTTTCACATGCCAGGAATATCAGTTAAGATTTTCCTGACTATTTCTCTATCAGTGTTTGTTTAGTCTGCTATGCTTCTCATAATCAGCCAACAATTCTGATGCAGAATTTGAATTTTTGCCATGTTTTTGTCCGTTGTGCTCATTATTGGCCACCCCAACCTCTCTTCGTCCCTGATATATTCTCTTACTTGAGGAAAATGTTTAACCCATTTGTACACTGCTGTTTTCTCCATGGCATTCTACCCATAGACTTGGACTAATATGTCCCAGATTTCACTTCCATTGCTGCCAATTTTAATAAGAAATGTAATGTTTATTTGTTGCTCTAATTCAAGCTCTGACATTCTTGTGAAAGCACTCAAGCACATGCAACAATACTAATGAATGCCACTGGGAAGACACCACCAGGTGTTGGCACAAACACAGCTATAAGACACTGATACACCAAGGCTGGGGGACCTTACTGAGCTGTTTGCACAGTGCTGCCAACATAAGTGCACAGTGGCAAGTTCATGAACTTAATTGTCAGCCACAGTATCTATTCTGTCCACATGAAAAATTTCTAATAGAAAAAATGTAATAACTTCTCACCTACCCAGGTAAACGGCTGTTCTTTTCAACTGTTTCTCTATGTAATCCTAAGTATCCTTACTATTATAGTTTCTGTCCTTATCTGAATTCTAATGTATGTCTATGTTTATAAAGCCCAGACTTACAAAGTACAACACATTTTTTCAGAATTTTATTTTCTGATATGCCTTATTCATTGATATTTCTTAATAAAATGTATTATTAGTTAATGTAGATTGCATTCACAAAGATGATACAGAATCCTTGGTGATTAACAACGAGAAATATGCATGGTTCATATAAAAGAATTATAATTTATTGAATATATTAAAAAAGTGCTAAAACTTTGATTAAAGACAAAAAGCTAACTATTATAAGGATTTCAATTTTCTCAAATTAATTTATTCCTGCTCTTATTTTTCTTGGAATTCTATAATCAGATGATAAATAGCATCTAGAAAGATGAACAGGTAATAAATACCAAGGGGTATTAAAATGGAAAAGTAAACATTCATTTAAATCTGTTTTTACAAATTAAAAAGTGCAGTGCTGGATAAAATAGGTGCACAAAATAGGAAATAGACAACATAATAGACCACACAAAAATTTAACATATTGAAGCAAATCAATAGAGTAGAGCTTATTTAATAACAGGTCTAGAATAAATGTTTAGAGATTTAGGAAATAAAACAACAAAAATTATATCAAAAGTATGTAAGGTTAGAATTAACAGTTAGATACTTAATAAGAAATACAATTAGTTTTTTAAAGCCCATAATATTTTGTAATTTTTTAATTCACAGAAAAATTACAAAAGTACTTGTAACTTTGTCCTACCATGTTCAATTAGCATGGTGGATCAATATAGTGGACCAGGACAATATTATGGAGAATTCTAAGATTTTCAAGTTTTCCATGTGATGCTGAACAGGAGAATTAATATAGCTCAGAGTCAAAACAATAAATGTGTACTGTTGTCTATTTCCTGTAAAACAAGCTTTCATTTTTCTTTATTGATGGGTGGGGATTGAAAAGGATACATTTTTCAGATCAATAACTGAAAACCAAGTATCAGAGACTGACTTGACCTAGTCCAGTAAGGCAATACAGCTGGATTTGCTCCTATGATTTCATGAGAGTGACCACATTTCTCAGCTGAGTTGAGAGGGAGATCATAACCCCGGCATAATCTGTGTCATTTGTTGGGACGCTGACTTCTATAATTCCTCCTGGGATGTGGTGTCACTGCTGACTTACTCTCTCAGTAGTTTGAGGGGAGAGTTATAGAAGCTGTTACTTGGACTTCTTAGAATAATATTTCTACTGCACAGCTGCAATAATGAGAGTTCTGCCAGTTCCTAAATATGTCAATCACAATTGTCCACTGGGGATCCAGGAGATGACCATCAGATGCATCCACAGACCTGCTGCACACGTAATAAGATATTTGGACCATAACAGCATTCATCATTTGTCTCCATAAAGCCTCATTCTAGTGAGGGAAAACAATGCATTTCAGAGTCCATCTTTAAGATCTAATCTCAGTTCAGATTCTATAACAAACTGTTCTGGAGAAATCTGGCTTTTTTCTTTTCTCCAGTGAACTGTTACTCTCGCAAATGCACAAATGGCTGTAGTTTTATTTGGGAAAGGATTAGGGAAGTAATTATTTTATATATGTGGTAGAATCATAGGGTCCTTTCTCCAAGACTTAGCCATACTTTCAATTGATGGGCTCTGGTTCTGAAGATTACTTATTATAAAGAAACTAGGTCAGGGATCATTATTTTTGCTTGCAGTTGTTGACATTAGCTTTCTGTTTAGTGATGCTTGGCTTTTGTGGTTATATCATTATAGTCCAACTTTCTCACTGCTAGGATCACTATGATGAAGTAGCCATCACTACAAATGCCAAACGTTTGAAATAACGTGGTTGCCACATCAACTTTATAATTTAATTCAGATTACTTCTGATGATTAAATGTCAACATCTGGCCTTTCCTGTTCTGGAATCCTATCAACTCCATTGCAAACAAGGCTCCCAAATTCATGCACCATCTCTTACCATTGACCTTGGCTGACAGAGAACTCTCAGCAATGATATTCTCAATAAAGCTCCTGGCTCCCTCACATACACATTACTATTATCTTAGCAACAAGCATGCCCTCTGGGCTTCCTTAGGAAACATAGGGCAAATAATTAGCTAGTTTCACAAGTGAAATGCATTATTACTTGCCCATCTCCCTATGCCTCTGCCTTCTTCCAAATAACTATGATTGAAAAATTCTTCAATTTCCACTTCATTTACTGTCTGTCATTTTCATTGTGTCCAAGATCTGAAGAACCATTCCAGCAATGTTTTAGGACTATCTTTGGGTGTCCTTGTGTAAACATTGCCATAATATTAAGTCCTTAGTCCTGGGAGAGTTTTCCTATATTAATACACATTTCCATATGCTCCTTTATATTCAATCTTTCCACCTGGCCCAGCATTCTCAGCGTTGATGTCCTCAGTGTTCTCCTTGCTCCTTCTTCTACAGATTAGCTTGAACTTGAAATAAATTTGAGAAGAAAGCCATCTACCACACAGGCAGGGGCTGTATCTTGAGCTCAGCCTATGCTTAATC
>CAUYQV010190874.1:0-31165 GCA_963574575.1 Galagoides demidoff | reverse complement strand
AAAAATGGTGAGGAAAGGAAAAGCTGTTATCATTCCTTTCTTTTTTTGAGACAGAGCCTCAAGCTATCGCCCTGGGTAGAGTGCTGTGACATCACAGCTCACAGCAACCTCCAACTCCTGGGCTCAAGCGAGTCTCCTGCCTCAGCCTCCCGAGTAGCTGGGACCACAGGTGCCCACCACAACGCCAGCTATTTTTTGGTTGCAGCTGTCATTGTTGTTTGGTGGGCCCGGGCTGGATTCGAACCCTCCACCTTGGGTGTACGTGGCCGGAGCCTTAGTCACTTGAGCCACAGGTGCTGAGCCTATCATTCCTCCCTTCAAATGGTATGTATTTTTCCCCTGGAACTGCTAGATCTCTTAGTAGACTAAAAACATTCTTTTAATTGTTTAACAAATAGAAGGATCCAGGATGGACTAAACAGGCTAGTTCTCCAGAAGCGTAGGGGACTAGGGTGGTATCAATATCATAATTTTTAGGGAAGAAAACTACAAATCCACATAAATGGGGTTTACGGGAAGAAAATATTATTACCACTTGGGGAATCCGGGAAGGTCCCTCAGAGAGGATGTGTCTATGTGAGGCCTTAAAAGTTTGACACATTGGGTGGTGCCTGTGGCTCAAAGGAGTAGGGTGCCAGCCTCGTATGCTGGAGGTGGCAGGTTCAAACCCAGCCCCGGCCAACAACTGCAAAAAAAAAGTTTGACATATTTTCATGTACCCACATAAATGGTTTATTATTATAACACAAAAAATAGGACCCTGTATTCGTTCAACAATCAGTTAATTTGATTCGGATGCTTACCACGTGCCCAGCTCTGTTTTAGATGCTTAGGGTACTGCAGTGAACAAAATAGAATAGATAAAACTCCTGGCTCTCGCAGAGGAAAAAAATTGTCCAAAGGAAAACAAAAATAATAATACATACTCAAAATTGTTTCTTTTAATCACTGATTTCAAAACATTTAGACATTTTACAACTAGGTAGGTAAACAAAGTTATTTACAAATAAATAGTTAAAGTCTTAAATCTATGAGATCCCCCCCCAGGGGTACATTGATATATTTATACATTAGGAGCTATGTGTTAAATAGGGCAGCCCTGGGTGTCCAGTCTGAATACCTGGTGACCCAAGCCTAGTTCCATTCTGACCTTGGGCAAGTCACATCACTAAGCCATGCTTAATGGATGATGGAGATAAAATAGGACCTACTTAATAGCGGTGCTATGAGGACGAAATGAACTAATCAATATACACTGCTCTGCACGGCGTCTGGCATATAGTAGATGCTATTTCCTTGATCCATATCCTCTAAGATGCATGTTTTGTCACATGCCAACAACTCTGAAATCACGATGCATGTTTCAAGAGTGGCCTCTAAGTTTTGATTTTAGAGGCAGCATTATTATTTGTTATTAGTAAACCCAGATGAATGTGGAATGGATCATATAGTTTTAAAGAAATAACAATAACATCTGCACACAAAGGTAAGCATGCGGGATGTCTTGATTGGCATTTTGCCTCCTTTGCCACTGACCAGAAAGATCTGACTTGAAAGAGTTGAACATGAATTAGCAGCAGAGGTGAGGTGGGTTTTTTTGGTTTGTTTTTGGAGACAGAGCCTCAAGCTGTCGCCCTGGGTCTATAGAGTGCCATGGCATCACAGCTCACAGCAACATCCAACTCCTGGGCTCAAGCAATTCTCCTGCCTCCATCTCCCAAGTAGCTGGGACTACATGCATCATTGTTGTTTGGCGGGTCCACGCTGGATTCAAACCGGCCAACTCAGGTGTATGTGGCCGGCGCCTTAGCTGCTTGAGCCACAGGTGCCAAGCCATGAGGTGGTTTTAAGAACACACCAGATGTAGCCAGTTCTAGGAGAAATGCTGGTGTGACTGAAGAGTTATGAAGAGTTTGGAGATTGGAAAATGTATTTCCCATCATCAAAGTCACATGAAGCCAATGATAGGGTTTTTGTTGTTGTTGCTTTAGACAGAGACTCACACTGTGCCCTAGGTTTAGTGCCGTGGCATCATAGCTTACAGCAACCTCAAATTCTTCAGTTTAAGTGATCTTCTTGCCTCAGCCTCCCAAGTAGCTGGGATTATGGGCACCCATCTATTTTTCAGATATGGGGTCTCCCTCTTGCTCAGGCTCATCTCAAACTCCTGAGCTCAGAAGATCCACCTGCCTCAGCCTCCCAGAGTGCTAGGATTACAGGCATGAGCCACTGCACCCAGCCCAAAGCCAGTGATAGATTACTGGCCTACCTTTTGGAGGTAAAATTTAGGACAGATCCATGTACTATTAAAGCTGTTAAGCAGATAAGAAATGTCCATGACAAGGAAGTGGAGAATCTGTAAGGGGGGATAAAACTAGTGCAATGCACACATGTTTACATGGTACTCATCTAAGCACCTAACAACAATCCTATTACTATTAATCCTATTAGACTACAGCTTGAGAATTCCATATCTGAAATGCTTAGGACCAGAAGATTTTTGGATTTTGCATTTTTTTTTTCAGATTTCAGAATATTTCCATCATACTTACCAGTTTAGCATTCCTCATCTAAAATCCAAAACCCAAAATGGTCCAATGAGCATTTTCTTTTCTTTCCTTTTTTTTTGGAGACAGAGTCTCACTATGTCGCCCTTGATAGAGTGCTGTGGCATCACAGCCCACAGCAACCTCAAATTCTTGGGCTTAAGAGAGTTTCTTGCTTCAGCCTCCCAAGTAGCTGGGGAAATGAGCATTTTCAATGTTGGCATTCAAAGAGTTTGGGAGCTTGGCACATTTCCAATGTAATTTTTTGGATTAGGTATACTCAACCTGTACAAGGGAACTGAGGCATACAGAAATTTTAAAACTTGCTCAAAGTCACGAGCTAGTAAATAACAGAGCTGTCATTCAAACCCAGGCAGTACAAATCAGGCAGTGTAGAGCTACAGTCTACACTTTGAAAAAAACACACACACACCCTAAAAAACAGTGTCCCACTCCGTTGCCCAGGTTGGAGTACAGTGGCATCACCGTAACTCTTTGTAACCATGAATTCCTGGGCTCAAGTGATTTTCCTGCCTCAGTCTCCCCAATAGCTGCAACTACAGGTCATGCCATCACACCCAGCTACATTATTTATTTATTTTTGCTGGTTTTGGCTGGGGCTGGGTTTGAACACGCCACCTCCAGCATATGGGGCAAGCACCCTACTCTTTGAGCCATAGGTACTGCCCACTACATTTTTTATTTTTTGTAGAGATGGAGTCTTGGTATGTTGCCCAGGCTAGTCTTTAACTCCCAGCCTCAAACAAGGCCTCCTGGTCTCAAGCAAGGCTTGGTCTCCCAAAGTGCTCAGAGTACAGGACAGAGCCAGCATGCCTGGCCCCTGGGGTTCACATGTTTAATCAACAAGCTATAATATCCTTCTAAGATAAGCAGAGATTGTTGTATTATTATTATTAGCAGAGTTGCCAGATTTAGCTAATACAAATCCAGAATTTCAAGGTCAGATAAAAAAGGAAGAATATTTTAGTCTCAAATAAGTATGCCCCCCCCACTGCAATATTTGGGACCACTTGACCAATAAGTTATTTGTTATCTGAAATTCAAATTTAACCAGGAGTCTTCATTCAAATCTAACGAGGGGTTGGGGGTTGGGTTACATAACTCTATGGTCTCTTCTAACTTAGATTCTGTGATGCTTTGTGTACTCAAAAATCTATCTCCCTGGCCAGTACAGGCTAACGCCTGTAATCCTACCTAACACCCTGGGAGGCTGAGGTGGTTGATTGCCTGAGCTCATAAGTTCGAGACCAACCTGAGCAAGAGAACCCATCTCTTAAAAAAAAAAAACAAAAAACAAAAAAAACCCCAAAATAACCAGGTGTTGTGGTGGGTACCTATAGTCCCAGCTACTTGGGAGGCTGAGGCAAGAGAATAACTTAAGCCCAAGAGTTTGTAGTTGCTGTGATACCATAGCACTCTACCAAGGGTGATATTTTTTTGTGACTCTGTCTCAAAAAAAAAAAACAACTTAGCTAAATCAGAATAATTTAGGCAAGAGAATTTAATTTAGCTATAAAGGAAATAAACATGTTTTATTTATTTCCAGGGGAGAGTTTGGCCTAATTAGTTTACCCAAACAATTTTCACCTTTTCCACTGGGTTAGGCCTGCAGAGACCTGAGCCATTTCCTTGAGAGCACAGGTCTCCTGCTGGGCTAGGAACTCCAGATAACTCAGGTAATGTTCCCTCCCCTTCCCTACTCCATAAGCAGGTGTGCCTTCAGAAAAGCTGTTCAGATCATGTCTCTTCCCACATAACCTCTGGCAGTGAAAGTGTCCCAGGTTAATTTTCAAAATGCATGGAGAGATGAAGGTGTAACACCAAAAAACAGAAAAATAAAATAAAATAAATGAAACGCCATCTTATTTAATAGCCTATTGAGAGATCAAAGAGACCAGGAGATCCTTAATTGATTGAGGATGCTTGTCCATGGACTATGAATTTCCACTGACTTGTGGCAAGATGACAAGGGAATCACTGCATTGAATTTTTCCTAAGGCTGAATTTATTCCATATAAAGGAATTGTCCTTTACTTTTAGATTATTTCCTTCGTACATTTTCAGCATTAAAATATTCTTTCTTTTCTAAAATACGAGGGTGGTGAAACTTCTGCATGTTTGCTTCTAATGGTCCTTTATTTGGCACTGCTAAGAGTTGAACTTTCAAAAAAGACATTTTCATAGTCAGTGGGTTCCCCAAAACTGCCCACGTGAGTCGACTTTGAGGCGACTTGCCCAGAGTCGTGTACGTGGAGAATGGTTGAGCTGAAACTTGAGGCTGTGTCTCCCTGCAGCCCGCTGCCCCCGCACCTCGCAGACGGCCGCCCAGGGCCAAACCTCCCAGGAACGACTCCACCGCCGCTTTGAATTCCAGTCGGTCTGGCACGAAGTCTGAACTCCTAATTCAAGGATTAAAAATGCCACACACGCTTGAGTGTGGTCTTTGAGTAAAAACAAGCTTGGAGAAAGTTGGACCCAACGAGCGTGGAGTGCTTTGCACAGGAACCCTTTCATCCGCCAAGTGGCTGGAAAGGCTGTCTCGCCAAGCACCGGAGAGAACGCCCCAATGTTTTCCTCATCTATCTCAGAACGGGGTTGTAAGAAATGTGGCGACATTCACAACAAATGGACGGCAAATCAGACCTTCCCTGTCCTAGGATACACAACACAAAATTGTGGTTTCATTGATAACAATGTCAGCTTTTTGTAAGTTTCTTTTCTCTCCTGTAGAAGAAACGTACATTCAGCCTGAATGTATTAACACTTGATTGTTCCAAATGCTGTCTTTCAATACATGGCAATTCTTCTAGAATTAGAAGGGATAAAAACGAGCAATTTGATAACTTAACGTGAAATCAAGTCTCTTCCGGCCTTAACAATTAAACATAGAAGGGGAAAAACCCAATTCTTATTTACAATAATGCTACCGTGTTGTAATACTCCCTTAACACTGAAGCAGTAAAGGTCACCTTTATCGTTAGCAGAGGAAAAGATTTGCAGCCAGACGCTCCCCCTCCAGTGTTATTTCACGCACATCTATCAAACTTCCTTAAAGCTGAAAGCTACTCTGTGCTAATGATAGAAAGTGCATTGATGCTGGGCTTCCCATATCTTGAGTGGGTAGTAGGGTCCAGATTTCTAAAACATAAAGTCATTAGTGGTCAAGTAACTCATTTCCTTGGTAGAACACACGATTATTCAGTCATCGATTCAAGGGCATTAATTCAAAGGCGCATAATCAGCCTCCTCCGTGTGAGTCACTTAAAAATTCTGTTGTCTGAACTGAAAAGGCACGTCTTAATAGACAACATATTTTCAGTGAATACTTAATATGATGCAGCATGCCAAGAATCATGTAGGAAATCAAGAAAAACAGAATGATGCAGAATGATGCCATTTTTGTTGAAATGAACAACAAGAAGAAAGCACACATATCTGCATGTCTACAGGGGGTTAAACTGAAAGACAGACACCCAGAGGTGAACGAGCATCAACTTCACCTGCTGGGATTCCAGGTGACTCGAATGTTCTTCTTTTTGGCCTGACTGCATTTTTATAAGCCATGTCAAATGAACACGCATTGCTTTAAAGTGGTTTTTTTTTAACTTTTGGTTATTTTTGAAGAAGATATATAAGACATGGTCCTTGCTCTCACGGGGCTTCTGGTGTCTGAGGAGTAAACATTATTTTGGGGACGAGTGAGGTTGTCTGAGTTGAGGGTAAACTGTCCACTAATATCACTTTTTTTTCTTTTTTTACCCAGTTCATCAAAACCCACATTCCTATGGCAGTAATATAATAAATTGAGCTCACATTCCAAGAACAATCCAGTAAATAATTTGTTCAATTATATTCAGTGGGAATTAAACTTTTATGGTCTTTTCTTTCTTTCTTTCTTTCCTTTTTTTTTGCAGTTTTTTTGCTGGGGCCAGGTTTGAACCTACCATCTCTGGTATATGGGGCTCACGCCCTACTCCTTGAGCCACAGGCGCCACCCACTTTTAAGGTCTTTTCATTCCCCATTTAAAATAGTTTCTATGGTAAAATGTATTTGAATTTCCTATGAGCATATTTACAACTGAATTTTTGGAAAATAAGTCAGAAATACAGGAGGAACTTATATCCCAGCCCTAGTGTACAGTAATAACAACTAATGTTTATTGTATACTTACTGCATTCATTATTTCACTTCACCCTATAATAGAGTCATCTGGGAGATTTTATCGTTGCTGTCAATTTATAGATGAGGAAACCGAGGCACTAAGATCACAGAACTCACTATGATCACCAAATCCATGCAGTGTAGGATCTGAGCCCAGGAAGTCCAAATCCACGTTCTGCCACCCAGCCCTTTCTAATCTATCATCTGCCAGTTTCCACGTGCTGTGGGTCTTGCACATAAAAGGGACTGAGGCTGAACACAGTGGCTCAACACCTGTAATCCCAGCACTCTGGGAGGCCAAGACAGGTGGATTGCTTGAGCTCAGGAGTTCGAGACCAGCCTGAGCCAGAGTGAGACCCCGTCTCTAAAAATAGCCGGGCATTGTGGTACGTGCCTGTAGTCCCAGCTACTTGGGAGGCTGAGGCAAGAGAATCACTGGAGTCCAAGAGTTAGAGTTTGCTGTGAGCTATGATGCCACAGCTTCTCTATACAGGACAACAGAGTGAGACTCTGTTTCAATAAATAAATAAATTAAATAAATAAAAATAAGTTTTTTATTTTATTTATTTCTCTGGAAACAGTCTGACTTTTCTGCCCTCACTAGAGTGCTATGGCATCACAGCTCATAGCAACCTCAAACTCTGAGGCTCAAGTGATCCTCTTGCCTCAGCCTCCTGAGTAGCTGGGACTACAGATGCCCGCCACAATGCCTGGCTATTTTTAGAGATGGGTCTCATTCTGGCTCAGGCTGGTCTCATATCTGTGAGCTCAGGTAATCCACCTGCCTTGGCCTCCCAGAGTGTTAGGATTACAGGAGTGAGCCACCGCACCCAGCCCTTAAATTAAATTTTTTAAATGATGCTATTGCAGCATAGCTAACAAATCCAAATATCCCTGTTAACCCATAAATGAAGTTTAGAGGTTTAACTATGTAGATGCCAAGTTCCTTTACGGTAAATGAGAAACAGCATAGTACTGATCAGAATGGTCCCGCCTTGGAATAATGCTGTTAATTAGTGTTGCTCCCTAAGCATCTGATAAGCTAAACCCCATCTCTGGCACACACACCAGTGATGGCGTGTGTAAGGCAGCTGTGTAAAAGTATTGTTGAATAGGTTTAGGTCAGCAGTTCTCAATCTGTGGGTCGCGACCCACAGGAACTGTATTAAAGGGCCACGGCATTAGGAAGGTGGAGAACCACTGGTTTAGGTGGTTTTAACTGTTAATCAGATAAGCAGTGTTTAAAAAACAAAACCAAAACTCTGATAAGAAAACTATTCCTCCCCAAGTTTTCTGGGTTAAAATCCCAAATGTCTGTTGTAACAGTAGCAGACACTCCATTTTTCATAGATTATACAGCATCCTACCTTCAAAAGTCACCTACAGCATTCAAAGTTAAACTTCCTGGTACTACTCAAGAGCTGTCACGCAGATCTTTGGACGCTGCTGACTAGATCTCACAACACTTCCACTAGTGTATCTTTACATAGCTGCATCAAACAAAACTCCCGAATCCTAGAGGAACTTAAGCAAATATCACATTTCTCTGTTTATAATGAAGTCCACACACAGTTGAATCAAATTTCCATTCAGCATTTTTAAAAGCTCTATAAAAAAATGGCATCTGGCAAACTAAAATTGAAATGTAAGGAAGGGCTTGAAAGTTTTTTTTTTTTTTTTAGCCAGGGCTGGGTCGCCCTACCCTTTTGAGCCATAGGCGCCGCCCAGGAAGGACTCGCTAATCTCAGGCATCTTCAATAGTTGTTGTTCACCACTCATGTTCCCTTTAGTAAACATGAAAATGCAGTCAAAAATTGGCAAAATGACTTTTTTTTCGTATGAGGCAACTTTTTCAGCCTTTTAAGTCTGGACTTCAATATCTCAGGTTTGCGATGAGGATGCATTATTGATAGAACTCTTTGCAAACCAGAATCTGCTCAGGGAAGAGCCGAGGTTTTTAGACATGGTGTGCATGACTGCAGCCCATCAAAGGGACAATCCTATAGATTAACACAAATGGATACTGGCTGCATCTTGCTTTGTGAAGTGAATAACACACATTGCCTTTTCCCTTGGCGCAGCCCCAAACCAAGTGATTTACATGAAAGTACAAAACCACTTTCTGAAAAAGGTGAAATGACGTGAGGACAGAGTGTCAGTTCAGACTTTCAGGTGGCTCTTCTGACACCAGGAAGAAAGCCATGCTTTACTGGGGTATCACTTAGGAGCGTCCAAAGAAACCAATAAAGGATACAAAAATGTAGTCGTCCATGTATCTCTTCTTGAGATTCTCCACGATGGAGTTCTCTGTGATCTTGGACAGGAGCACCATGTCATCCACACCACTGTGCTTGACATTGTGGCTCTGCCAGTGGTACCGGTATGCACCTTTGCTTCCCTGAAAAGAGAAAACACACGGTTATAAGGATCGTTTATTTTACCCTGGAGTAAAAAAAAGAAAAGAAAAGAAAAGAAAAAGTTGCTTGGCTGGGCTCAGTGGCTCATACCTGTAATCCTAGCACTCTGAGAGGCCGAGGCAGGTGGGTCAGGAGTACAAGACCAGCCTGACAAGAATGAGACCCTGTCTCTAAAAATAGCCAGGCGTTGTGATGGGCACCTGTAGTTACAGCTACTAGGGAGGCTGAAGCAAGAGGATCGCCTGAGCCCAAGAGTTTGAGGTTGCCTGCGAGCTGTGATGCCACCGCACTCTACCCAGGGCACAGAGTGAGACTCTGTCTCAATAACAACACAAACAACAAAAAATGCTGCTAATTCCCCAAGTCTTCCTCAAATATAATGTAGCAGAATGAGTTGAGCAAACACAAAGATTTTTGCCATCAATAGATGTAGATTCAAGTTCCAGCTCTGCTTCCTATAGACCAGTGATTTTCAACCCTGTGCTGGGAAAGGATACTAGGTGTGCACGAAAATTTTTAAAGATCATTAATTAAATTATTTTTGAAAGAAATTGAAAGCAAAGTACATTCTTTCTTTTGACTCTTTTTTTGATCAACATAATGTAGGTGTGCCATGGAAGTTTACCTATAGGTTCAAGTTCAAGTGTGCTGCAAGATATAAAAGTTTGAAAAATACCACCATAGGCCAAGTGGAGGAAAGTTACCTAACTGCACTGTGTCACTAACGCTTCTCTTTACTCAGGTGCAAAAGGGGAGAAATAAGGCCCACTTCGTACAGATGCTGTAAGGATAAAATAAAATAATGTATGTGAAATGCTGAACAGTATCTGGGAGACGAGACATGATTGACATTGTCAATCTCTGATAATTCCTTCAGCCTTATCATTTTGTTAAATTCGCCAGTGAAAATAAACAATGACATAGAAACTTTCTAGACTTGTTTTGCAAATTATATGACAGAGCCAAGAAGTGGAAAGAATATGCATGACATAACAGCTATGTCACATTGTCATAATTTTTCAAGTCACTTCAATTATTTTCCCGCCATAAATGTACTACTGGCCTTCCATATTGAACAGATAAGCTACATTTTGATGACTGATCATGGCTACAGTAATGAGGAAGCGGACAGGACAGATGAAACGTGATCACAGAACAAGTTCTGGACAAGAGGACCTTATCCTCCCAATGGCCTCCTTAGATGAAGCCTGGGTGCTCACCTACTTGTGGGATCTTCAGCTTGACACTGGGGCGGCCTCTGAACACTGTGGGCTGCAGGGCTGCCTTACACTTGGCATTTCTATAGCAGGACACCCGCTCCCCGCTCCCCCTGGTGTTCAGGTATGTGCAGGGTCCTGGAATGGGTCAGATGGGTGTGCTGCACTTGAGGAGCTCACAGTCCACTGGAGGACGCCAGATAATGATGGGCAAAGTGAGTCATGTGTCAATAACACTCAATACATAAACACACACCAAGTGGGTGTTCCAGCAGTGGAGGCAGGGACATTCCTTTGTCTTGGGAGAGGCAGAAAGAAATGACTCCTCTTAGAGAAGAAGCCATTTGAAGTAGGACTAAAATATTTTTAATTTGCCAGAGCAGACCAGAGGAGGAAGGACCTTCATTTCAATTGACACTCACTGGGCAAAAACAACTAATACAAATGGAAGTAATGGCCAATGTTACAGGACAAGATACCAGGAGAGTCTCCCTTGTCCTCAAACATTTCACGTACCTACTGGAAATGACACCCAGTGGGTGAGTAGAGTGGGCACTGAGCAGAGTGAGACTTGGCCCCTGCCCCTCCCTGGAAGCTCACAAGTTGGGGGAGTTGGAACGAAGCAGAGAAACAATATCACTAAGGGTTAATAAGGCCAATCACTCAGATGTCAAAACTAGAATGAGAAAAGGGGAAAGGAAGCTCTTTGAGAGAAAGGGGAGATGGGAAGAGGCAAGATGGAAGCCATCTCAAGTTTCATTTTAAAAGTTTGTTAAATCCGCTCTTCTCCGTGGGACCCACAGATCCTTTGCTAGGGACACATCCTAAGAGGATCTGGGCAAAGCAGTCTTTTAAAATTAGTCAAGAAGCGGCCACCCACCACAGCACCAGTGCCAGGGGCTCATGCTTCAGAACAGGGTTCCGGAAGCTTTGGCACCCGGGCTGCCTCACAGAGGGCAGCTGTCCATCTGATGGGTCTGGCTTTCTCAGAACTACATGCAGCACCAATTCTACTAAACTACCTCAAACCTCACCACTCCTTCCTCTTGTAGCAAAGCAGAAAGAGAAAAAGCCCTCACGGGCCACAGTGTGACTCACCAGATTGCCATCAAATGCCCACGGTCTACTTCTAATCAGATAGAGATTCATCCCCTCCTCACCCTCCCTCCTCTTCCAACTCTCTGGCCATAGAAATCTAAAGTCTAGGAGTAACCAACCTGGAGGGGTCTTGGCTGGTTGACAGAAATTTAACCCCAACAATAGATGTTCCCCTACTCAAAAGGATCAGACACAGAGAAGCTCTGTGTCGTGGTGTGTGTGTTTGTACCGATTCACAGCAACTGCCTTCTCAAGGTAACCCAAGTTGGTCCACCTCCCTTTTCTGTCTAACTGCATTTCTGAATGTCCTTTTTCCTTCTCGTGGCAGTTATTCCCTACTAGAATAGGGCTGCTTGTGGAGTTTAATTCTCATACTTCCAAATATGATCACACTGAAGATTCTCATCCTCCGATCGCTAATCTAAATCTCTGCCTTTTCTTCCAAGTTTCAGTCTGTACCAGGTTAAGGAACCAATAGTGTGACTGGCTGGTCGTTATATGCAAAGCAATGAGCCATTTTATCTGTAGAAGGTGTTCCACTTAAGAATGCAAATGGGGGCTCAGCACCTGTGGCTCAAGCAGCTAAGGCGCCACCCACATGCACCTAAGGTGGAGGGTTCAAATCCAGACCCCCCAAACAACAATGATGGCTGCAACCAAAAAATGGCCGGGCGTTGTGGCGGGTGCCTGTGGTCCCAGCTACTTGGGAAGCGGAGGCAGGAGACTCGCTTGAGCCCAGAAGTTGGAGGTTGCTATGAGCTGTAATGCCATAGCACTCTACCCAGGGGGATAGCTTGAGGCTCTGTCTCAAAAAAAAAAAAAAAAGAATGGCAATTGCAAATATGCTGCAGCAGAACAGAACAACAAAGTTGCCTGTGATAGATAAAATGTTTTTTAGAAGATAAAGTGAGGGCCAGTCGCAGTGACTCATGCTTGTAATCCTCCCACTCTGGGAAGCTGAAACAGGTGGATTGCTTGAGCTCACAAGTTCGAGACCAGCCAGAGCAAGAGTAAGACTCCATTTCTAAAAAATTACGGGGTCTCGTGGGGGGTACCTGTACTCCCAGCTACTTAGAAGGCTGAGGCAAGAGATCACGTGGGCCTATGAGTTATCCACCACTCCAGTCCCTTTTTTGGTTGAATTTTTCTAGCTGGAAGATTAATTCCTCCTCACTTCAGTCTTCCCTGCTGAAGATCAGAGTGACCTTACCAAGTTTCAGGGGAAAAAAGCCCTAATGCAGAAATGGAGATAAGGAAAGTACTACTTTGAGCCCAGGATACAGCATGTTTTAAAGGACTTCAGCATCATATAGGGTCAACAAGAAGGCCACTGTACATGGATGGTAGAAAGCAGGAAGAGTAGATTTTTAACCCACGTGAGGTCTGTGGAGCTAGAAGTCTGTTTTATGTGTCTGTCAGTCTGTTTTATGTTTCTGTCTCCTTCTATCGCTGTTCTTGTCTACCATATCTGCTGTGTTCTCACTATATGTATGGTTCTGTGCAGCAGTACACTATATGTATCACATATACTTGACTTTGCATCCATCCATCCAATTATGGGGCCCGGGGAGAGGAATGTCCAAAGGAATGAGGAAGAGGATACCAAGGGAGGCCCTTCTTTCATTTTCTGACTAAATCTGTACCACATGCAGCCCATGGGTGCTGCTCACTGATGAGAGAGTGTCTCAGACTGGACATGTGAAAAGCTTGTCTGAGTCAGAGTTGTAGCCTCTGCCATCTACTCCCTGTAAGCTCTCCGATGACTCTTAGAATTTTAACAAGACAGAGCTTCCAGTTCATGTACTATCTCACGGAGAACAAAGAGGAGCTCAAGGATTTCCAATCCTTTCACTATGAGAAGAAAACAATAAATAATCACCTTGTTATTCTGGACATAGGAGCCCTATAGTTTATAAGTAGTGAAGGTGGGATTTCAATCCATGGAGTCTGGCTCCAGATTGTATTTTTAATTACTGTTTTAGACAAAAACTTTTTCCCTTATTCAGTGAGCCAAAAATTGTACCTCTTAGTGTCTTCTGAATGGCCCCTTTTATTCCAGCTTCTTTGTCATTGCCTTAGTTCAAGTGTTCTTTTTTTCCTCCCTAGTAGTCTCCTATCTGATAACTTGGACTCTAATTTTTCCCCTTCAGTTCATACTTCACACTCTATTGGCTATTATTTTATTGAGAATTTTTGCATCTATTTTCATTAGTGAAATTGGTCTGAAATTCTCCTTTATTGTTGGGTCCTTTCTTGGTTTTGGTATCAGGGTGATGTTTGCTTTGTAGAATGTGTTGGGGAAGATTCCTAAAATTTTTGGAAAAATTTCTGCAGTATGGGAATAAGCTCTTCTTGGAAGGTTTGATATAATTCTAGTGTGAAGCCATCTGGACCAGGGATTTTTGTTGTTGTTGGGAGATCATTGTTCCTTTGATCTCAGTTCTTGAAATCTGTCTGTACGAGAGATCTATTTCTTCTTGATTAAGTCTGGGGAGAGGTTCTGATTCCAGATATTGATCTATTTCCTCCATATTATCAAATTTTGGGGTATAGAGTTTCTTATAGTATTCAGAGATGATGTCTTGTATCTCTCTGGCATCTGTTGTTATTTCCCTTTTATTGTTTTTGATTGAGGTTATTAGAGATTTTCTTCTCTGTTTCTAGATAATCTGTCTAAGGGTTTATCGATTTTTTTTTTTTTTTGAAAAACCAACCTTTGTTTTGTTAATTTTCTAAAAGATTCTTTTGTTTTCAATTTCATTAATCTCTGATTTAATTTTGGTTATTTCTTTTCTTCTACTGGGATTAGGATTAGAACGTTCTTATTTTTCCAACTCTATAAGATGGTTCCTGAGTTTTTTTGGTGCACTCTCTTCCTATTTTTCAAATGTAGGCATCTAATGCAATAAATTTCCCTCTTAAGACTGCTTTTGCTGTATGCCACAGGTTTTGGTAACTTGTGTCTTCATTGTTGTCATGTTTGAGAAAATTTAACAATTTCCTCTTTTGTCTCTTCCTGAATCCAACTATCATTCAGCATAAGGTTTAATTTCCAAGTCTTTGTGTGGGGACGAACATTTTTGTTGGAGTTGAGTTCCATTTTAATTGCCTTGTGGTCTGAGAGGATACAGGGTATAATTTCTATTGTTTTATTTTTGCTGAGGTTTGATTTGTATCCTAGGATGTGGTAGATTTTGGAGAATGCACCATGGGCTAATGAGAGAAATGTATATTACTTAACTTTGGGATGCTGTGTTCTGTATATGTCTATTAATTCCATTTTTTCTAGGGTCACATTTGAGTCCATTGAATCTTTGTTTAATTTCTGTTTGGAGAATCTGTCCAGTTCTGTGAGAGGGATGTTAAAGTTCCCAGCTATTATGGTGTTATGGTATATCACATTGCTCAGAACCATCAAGGTCTGGTTCATAAATCTGGGAGCATTTAAGTTGGGTGTATAATTATTTTAAATTGAAATTTCTTCTTGTTCTATTTTTCCTTTGACTAGTATAAAGTGTCCATCTTTGTCTTTCATAACTTTAGTTGCTTTAAATCTGCTTGTATCTGAAAATAAGATTGCAACCTCTCCTTCTGATTTCCATTTGCTTGAAATACTGTTTTCCATCCCTTAACCCCGAGTCTTAATTTGTCCTTCAGAGCTAGGTGTGTCTCCTGGAGACAGCATATGGATGGCTTGTGCTTTTTTTTTTTTTTTTTTTTTTATCCAATTAGCCAGCCTGTGCCTCTTCAGTGGTAAATTCAGTCCATTGACATTTATTGAGAGAATTGATAAGTATGATGGAGATCTATTCATCTTATTTTGTGAAAGCCCATTGTTTAGTTTTATTCTTTACACCATTGTGGAAGCTAAGTTTTAACCTTTAGCTTCTGGATGTTTACTTTGATGGTAGTTAATTGTGGTGGTTAGTGTTGAGAATAGTTCTAAGCATTTCCTGTAGAGGTGGTCTTCTTATGGCAAATTTCCTCAGTGCTTGTATATCCACAAAAGATTTGATTTCTCTGTCAATCTTGAAGCTTAATTTAGCAGGATACAGAATTCTGGCTGAAAATTGTTTTGTTTTAGAATGTTGAAGGTACATGACCCTGCTTTTCTGGCTTGGAAGTTTTCAGTTGAAAAGTCTGCTGTCATCCTAATGTCTCTGTCTCTGTAGGGCAGTTGGTGCTTACTCCTGGATTCTTGGAGAATTTTTCTTTCATCTTGACATTGGACAGGTTCATTTCAATGTATCTTGGAGAGACCCTGTTTGAGTTGAGATGACCCAGGGTTTGATATCCATTGGGAAGGAGTGTGTCGGGGTCTTTAGTAAAACTTGGAAGTTTTCATTTATGATATTCTCCAATAGGGCTTCCATTCCTTTTGGTCAGTCTTCTTCCCCTTTAGGAATCGTTATTATTTTTTTCGGTCAGTCTTCTTCCCCTTTAGGAATCGTTATTATTTTTGTGGTTAAATGCTTCATGGAGTCTTATAGTACTCTAAGAGCCTGCTCAGCTTTCTCTCTCTTCTTTTCTGCCTCTGTAACTACCTGTGTTAATGTGATGACTTTATCCTCTAGTGCTGAGAGTCTTTCTTCTCCATGGTCTAACCAATTTTTGATACTTTCTATTGCATCTTTACATTTCCTGATTGTCTCCTTCAGTTCCTTAAGCTCTGTCATATCCTTTCTATATTCTACATATCTCTCATCTAGCTTTTGGGCTTATCTTTCCATTTTCTCATCCATTCCTTTTTTTGTCTTTATCATCCATATTTTAAATTCCCTTTCTGTACATTAATTCTTTATAGGTGGAGTCTTCTGCAGTAGCTGCCTTTTTGTCCCTTGGGGGAGTTCCTCTGTTATGGTTGCTTGAATTTTTCTGTTGATTCCTCTTCATGTGTTCTTTCTTCTCATTCACCTCCTTGTCCTCTTTTTTTCTTTTCACTGTCTCCTTTAATTCAAACAGAAGTCCTTGCTCTTGATGAGAGTATGTTGCAATGTATCACCAGGACACCAGGTGGTGCTGTGGGATTTTTAGGAGACAGACCACAGCCAGCAACCTCTACAGCCCTTATTTCAAACTTAGTTGCCTTCAGTGATCACCTAATTGTTTCCTCAGCATTCACACCCTGCCAGGTTGGAATCTTAACACTTACAAGAATTCTTCAGGGGAAGGTCTTATAGTGTCCTCCAACTCCAGTGCCTATGCAGCGCAGGCATCCCTCAGCCTGTCCCAAGAGTGGAGTTCTGATCCTGACAGGTGGAATTAAGATGACTGCTAAGACCTTCTCACAACTTTCCTACAATGGCAGCCACTGGCCATGGAGACCTTCTCAGGATGTCTGCCTTGACAGCTACCACACCTATGGTAACTCCACTCCAACTGTCATTTGAATTTGCTTGCTTATACTATTTAAGTCCACGCACTCCTCCAAGCTTTCCACTCAACTCACATCTTCCCCCAACAACTTAAAACTCCAGAAAGACTTCCTCCCATTGTGGACCTCCATGGGGGGCCAGCTGATCCTAGCAGGTTGCCTAATTCATTAGATTTCCCCCATTCCAGATAATATGCTGTACCCAGCTCCCCACCTCCTCATCATGCTCCCTGAACTAAGACTCTGGGTAAGGTCTCTGTGCCAGGTATGGCTAGGTTCTCTCTTTTTCCCCAGCAATTCTAGGAGAGCTTAGCTGAGTGATTTTTCTGGTCTGCCATTTTGCTCCCTATTTTTTTTTCTTTTTTAATGAAAATACTAGTAACCATTGGATGACAGCGAGTTTGGCAAATAGTGGCATAAAGCAAAATCTGGTCCCAACACTGTTTTTATAAATAAAGTTTTATTGGGACACAGCCACATTCATTTGTACATATATTGTCCATGGCTGCTTTTATGCTACAACTGCAGTATTGAGAAGCTGCAACAGAAATCTAGAATCTTTATCTAGCCTTTCATAAGAAATATTTGCCACTCCTAGTCTAGCATATAAAATTAAATAAATCAACATTCATTAAGGACCTACTTTCTGTTAGACATAGTGTTAGGCAGTTTCACATCTATTATCACATTTATTCTGATTTATCTCATTTACAAAATTTTAAAATTCTCACTCTAGTCTTCATTGGTCAGCTTATTGTCATTTCCAGAATAACCTAGCTTTTCCCCTAACTCCATGCCTTTGCATATATTATCTTATTTCCTGGGATGCCTTCCACCTTCATTTGCCTTAGAAATCTTTTCCTCATCTTTCCGTACATATCTAGAATGCCATGTTCCTTGAGCAGTTTTTCTTGACTTTCAGAGATGGCGCTGTTTCCTCCTCTTGGCTTCAGAGCCTACTGTGCACCAACACATTGACTAATTACAGACTTACATGAGTTTACATGTTGGGCTTAGATCTTAGCTGGTGATGGGGTATACAGCAGGACCATGAAAATCCATTCAATAATGTTTACTGAGCATTTACTCTTTGCTAGACCCAAAGCTGTAGGTTTAACTCTCTGGAATCTTCCTAAACCAGATGCTGATAGAAAGACTTAGGTACTGGAAATTTATCTGAAAAGTGATCTCAAGGAACACAAGAAATGGGGAAAGTAAGGCAGGGAACAATAACTATGGGCTTACTGCTGCTGGCACCAGGGGCTCAATGCTCCCTAAGGAGAACATCCTGATCAACATGCCTCAGAATTTTCCTGCTCGGCCACAGGGAGTTACCAGCATGTACCCAAGGACATTGGTTGAGGGTTGTCCTCAGGGGTGTGGAATCTCTGCCCTTCCTGCATTCCCTGATCCAATGGTGCCAAAGGAAACCCATTCAGGAGCACTGTTGGACACTTGGGGCAGGAGGCTCAGCAGGAAAATGTCCAACACATCTGCAGATAAAGTTCAGGGGAGTTTCAGGTGTGGGACTGACAATGTCTCTGATGGTTGGTTGTATAGTATACAAACAATAATGGTAGGCAACATCACAGAGGTTATCCATTGCAGGGATACTTATAGAAGTTATTGTTATTCTTTTTTTTTTGGCTGGGGCTGGGTTTGAACCCACCACCTCTGGCATATGGGGCCAGTGCCCCACCCTTCTGAGCCACAGGCACCATCTGTTATTGTTATTATTTAAAAATTAATTCTAATTGAGTACTTTTCTTATGTAAATACCCATAGATATAAAGAAGAAAATGAAAATATTCCATAATCCCAATACCTAGGTAAACTCTGTTTAAAAAATGCACATGGTAAAAAACATTCAAAAAGTAAAAAATAGTAAGTAAATTTTTGTGCCTCCATCCCTGGCTCCTTTCTCTCTCTTGAAAGATAAGTACTATATTATCAGCAGCCATCCATTCCCCCCCCCCAAAAAAAAGTATCTATATGGCAGTGTATTATTGGCATATCCTTTCTGTGTGATAAAAAGGATCATCCTTTGCACACGTTATGCACTCTGCTTGACCAATCTTTCCTGTCTTCCTGGAAGGCTCATCATCTCCCAGAGAGCTGCACGGTTCACTCCCTCACCTCCTTCAGGTCTCTGCTCTAATACAACCCCTGATACTCTTTTATTCGCCTTTATTTTTGTAGCTTCTTTCTAACATTATATATTTGTTTCACAATATATGTATGCAGAGGGTGCCTATACACACACACATTTTAAGAAGGAAAAATCTGTTTTAAAATTGTAATACTCCATATATACAAATAACAAAAGATGCATGCAAGTCACATTGAGCACCTCTTATAATTGCAGAAGTCAAATGTGACTTGAGTATTACAAATTTAATACACTTTTTTCTTATCTTAAAATGTATAGACATTTTTTGGCAGCCTCTATCTATATAAAAAAAATCTATATTTATTTGTCCTCCCCTATTGGAGTGTTAGCTCTAAGAAGGCAGAGACTTTGCCATGTTCGTGACTATATCCCCAGCCCAAGGAACACTACCTGACACTTAATAAGTACTTAATAAGTATTTGTACAATAAATAAATAAAATAATGAATCATCACAAACAAAGGGACATCACTTTTAGAGACTTTTTTAGTTAGGTTAAAGGCTAATTCCTTGTTCAATGGAGGACTTAGGAGCAAATTTTTCTTCTAAGTAAGTAGGTCTTCATATAGACTCTCCATGTGTAAAACCAAAGCTTTAATGTTTCATATTCTTCTAGTCCCATTGGGAAAGAAAGCAGTGGGCTTTCATATTCTTCTAGTCCCATTGGGAAAGAAAGCAGTGGGCTCCAAAGCAGAAGAAAGTGAAGAATTACAGGGTTTAGAGGATGCTATGAAGACTTAGGTGGACAATACTGTCTCAGTGGCCTGTGGGGCTCAATTCACTTCCCAAGAGTGGAGAGAGACAACAGTTTTAACAATTGTGACAGCAATGTTCCCAACCACTAATGTATCCTGTAACCTCTGCCAGGTCCTAGAGAGACAACCTGGGAGCCTGCTCTTGTATAGAGATCATTACAGGCTAGTCCTAGCTTGTTGAACAGCTAGGAATTCAGGAGCTAAGCTTTCCCTTATCAACTATCTTATTATGATTTCCTGCATGTATAGTTTCAAAAGAAGACACTTTGCGCAAGGCATTTGCATAAATACTTCAATGAGCATGTTATACCTGAATAAACTGAATTTCATCTTCCTCCTAAAGACCCAGAGATATTAACTAATTCAGGAGGTGGCCTATTAAAGCAGGCAGTCTTATTATAAAGTTGGCATTTGCTAGAGGTGGCTCAGGTTCCACATAGGCGTGATTATTCCCAGGGACAACCAGCACAATGCTGTATGGTGGTACATTGAATGGATTGACTATAATTCATGTAGCCAGTTTCCTCTTAAAGACCTTTCAGGTTATATATAGTTTTTTCCTAACATATGAAATGCTTCAATGAATGTCAAACATAGATATCTTGGCATAATTTGTGGGTATCTCTGAAAGGAAATTCAGAACGGTAGAATCACCACATCCAAGAATTTATCCTCTCAGAAAAATGGGCAACAAACATGCAAAAATGCTCATTGTTTCTAATTATTAGAGAAAATCAAAACTACTTTATAATATCACCTAATGCCAATGAGACTGGCCCACACCACAAGGTCCCAAAGTAGCAGATGCTGACATGGGCCCAGAGAGGGGAACAATAATGCACTGTTGGGACTCCAGACTAGAACAGCCTTTATCGAAAGAAGTGTGGGGGGTCCTCAAAGAACTAGAATCAGACCTACCATTTGATCCTGCAATCCCCGTAGTAGCTATCAACCCCAAAGAAAAAAAGTCATTTTACCATAAGGACATTTGCCCTGGGATGTTTGTATCATCCCAATCCACAATTTTAAGTATATAGAAACAACCCAAGTGCCCTTCCACACGAGACTGGATTAATAAACTGTGGTTTATGTACACCATGGAATAGTACCCAGCCACAAAAAGATGGAGGTTTTTGTCACCTTTTGTAACAACCTGGATGGATATGGAGAGCACTCTCCTGGGTAAAGCATCACAAGAATGGAAAAGCAAGCATGACAGGTACTCAATAATGAATCAAAACTAGTGGATTAATAACAACACACACAAAAACTTAAGTTCAAGAAGAGGGGAGAGGAGGGATGTTCAGCGCGTTCCCACCCAAGGGGAGCAAAGAAGGGGTGCACTGCACACTTTCTAGGTGAAGGACACAGCTACGACTCTGACTTTACCTTACAAATGCAAACAATGTAGCCTCATTGTATGTACCCTGATAGTAATCTGAAATTAAAAAATAATGTATCCTCCAAGATGGCTACACTAATTTTACATTCTTACCAATGCTGTATGACAGTACCTGGTTCCCCATATCTTGAACACAATACAACTTACATATTGCCTGTCTGTATGCCAACAGCTGTTTACAATTATGTTTCTCTGCAATGAAGCTAAATTGGATTCCTAGGTTGACAATATTTCTTTTCTTATAAGTTGCCTATTCATATATTTCACCCTTAATTTTCTTGTTCAGCTTTTTCTTAATGATGGGTATAGTTAGTAATTTTTTAGGTTTGTTAATCTCACTAAAAAACACCGGGGAATGGATACTTCTTCTTTTTTTGATTTTTAAGCTTGATTCTCAAATAGGAGTAGCAGTGATGACAACGGAAAATACTCTGTGATTCAGATTCTTCTTTCTGAAAATTGATGTTGATTCTTTTCAGTTTGCTTCATTCAGTTCGTTTGCTCAGTTAAGTTCTGTTTCAATAATTTTTTTTTTAAGTTCAAAATAACAAGATATCCTAACGGGCAGAGTCATAAATACAGATGACTATTTGGTCAGTCTTTGTAGTAAGGAATGATATAGCATGGGTAACATTGGACCAAGTTTACTTCTTAATATATTTTAATGTGTCGTGAGCCATAATTAATTGTTAAGATTCTTTCTTTAGTAGCTCTGCTCCTTCATAGTTGTAAAGTTGTATTTCAAAGCATGAAATGATTGTCATCATGGTTACATTGCATAGCAAAGCCACCTCCTATTTGAAGTTATCTCCTTCTTTGCAGAGCTGAGACTATTAATGACTTGAATTATCTTAATGGATAACTTCAACTCTTTCATAAAAAGATCACGAATGGCCTTAGAAAAAAGATTTTAATTGAAATAAGACTTAATAATGAATTTTTAAAAACCCAGTGTTTAGTGTTTTGTTTTTGTTTTGTTGTTTGCAGTTTTTGGCCGGGGCTAGGTTTGAACCTGCCACCTCTGGCATATGGGGCCGGTGCCCTACTCCTTTGAGCCACAGTCACCACCCTGTTTTGTTTTGTTTTATCTTTTCCTCTGCAACTTTCACAGCTTACCTCTGGTAGAGATAACAACATGTCACTTCTCTTAGAAACTTTCCTAAATGGGCTGCCATTTCTTCTTAAATAAATCATTATAAACAAAGTAGCACTATATATATATATGTATATATATATATTTTAGCACTATATATTTTAAGATTAAACATAGTTTCAAAATGGAGATTAAAAATGGCTCTCCACAGAGATCAGGCTTTTGCAGTATTTAATCCTTAATCTCATATTGTTAGAGGAATAAAATTAATTCAAAGGAATCAAATTTAATTTAATAAATTTAAAATAAATTTAATTCAAAGGAATTAAAACCATCTTTGTTATAAATCTTTCAAAACTATTTAAATTCACTTAACATTCTATACCCTACTTTTAAGCTATTGAACTTTTCAATGATATTAATAGTAGCAATTATATATTCTATTATCTATATACTTTCTTACTGATATTTCAGTTTAGATTTTTTCATCCTGGAATTTACTGTCCAAAGAAATTCCTCGGCTTTAAAAGCTAATTAATCCCCAACATGGTATGACACAGACAAGATTTAGATATTTGGCAACTACTTAATTGAAGTTGTTTTTAATCTATAAATCTGCATAGCTGGTCTAGGTTAATAAATTATATATTGCAAACTCCAGCTTCGGCCAGCAGCCATTAAACTGCTGTAGTATAATGCTCACATCAATCAGTCCATTCTAAAGTGAGAGGCTTATTTTTCTTCTCATGTAGTTAAGAGATCATTTAAAGCAGTGGTTCTCAACCTTCCTAATGCTGCAATGTATTCTCATTGTTAAAAAGGGGTCATAGCCCACAGGTTGAGAACCGCTAATTTAAAGGAATATAATGCATATCTGACTTTTATCTTAAAAAATTCCCCACATTGTGGAAATGTTTTTTTAAAACTTTTTTCTTGTGTAGTTTCTTAACATGGTAACAATTTACCTTAAGGTGGAGTGATCTGAAATTGGTGTGACAGAAGGGAGGCTAATTTTATAGGCTGGGTCAGGCTGATGGTGTGTTTAAGGCATGAAAATAAAAGTATTTATAAAGCCAGTATTCTCGTAGGTTGCAAGTTTGTATATAGAAGAACAATATATCTTTTGATTATTGGAAACTTTCACCATAAAATATTGAATTTTTGACTACATAGTCAATACTCTGCATTAAAATGGAAGGCATTATCTTCCTGGACACATTAGGATTGTCAAAAAAGTTTGCTATTGATTGGTATACTCCATAGGACACCACTTATTTTTCTTAGGTATTGATAAACTTTGGGATAGATAGCCTGGTTTTGTCCCTTAGCTATGTGGGTGATCACCATTAAAATGTATTATTTATTGTAGGCAATGGCTTGGGTCTTATGTGACATTGCTACAATGTTCGACAATGTGCAGACATTCTGTTTAGCATTCCCCATGTATTACCTCCTTTCAGCTTCACCAGGGTCTGAGTAGGTAAGTAGTATTAAACCTGCTTCCTAGGGAAGAGTCTGGGGCACAGAGAGAATTATCTAAGGCTACCAGGGCCTAAGAAACTCAAATGAGAAGATGGTGGAGTGGTTGGTTGCCTTGAGAATCCTCATCTTTCCCCATAGCCCACCGCAGTGCCTTCCCGCAGGAAGGCGGCCTGCTGGTTTTTAGCGCCCGTTGGTCTCCCATCATGTCACCCACTGCTTTCCCTTAGCTCCTGTGAAAGGCCAAAATGCCAACACACACAGACCCACACAACCAAACTAAAACCCAACAAATCAGAAGGATATTGTTATTAATATACAACTCTATAGAGTTCAGGGGCCACAATGCTCTGATGTCTTCTCTTCATGTTTAGAGACTTTCTCTCTTATTTCCAACACCCTCAAGCTTCTTTAAAGGGCATTTTCTAATTGTGAGCTAATTGATGGGCACACATGGGCACAGAGATGTAAAGGTCATTGGACATCAGGGAAGGAGGAAGAGTAAAAACTTATCTGCTGGGTGCAATGAGCACCCTCCTGGTTGTTCTATTGATGGGAACTCTAAAAGCCCCTACGTAACCGTTTAAAAGGTATTCATGCAACAAAAACTTTTGTACCCTCTTAATATTTTTTGAAATCAGAAGTACATTCTTATTCTATTCAATACCTATCAAGCTTTCATTACTTCTGTAAGTCACTGCTTTCTGCAATAAAGAATTCCAAATTCTTTACACAGAGAAAACAGCCCTTCTCCCTCACTAAACAAAAGCTATAGAGTTGAACCAACCACTTAGACAAAATTGAAAAATCTAAGAAAATTGTTTTGCCTCAAATTCAAGTCTCAAATCATAACTTCTTGTTTGAGATATAATAAGCTCCCTGTGTAGGAAGAAAGAAATTTAGTGTTATTTTACCAAACTAAATCCATTATCCGTGTATAATACATTTCTATTACTTGTGACATTCTGAAAAGATTCCGTTGAGTTTGGTGGCAAGAATGTCTTCAAAGTAGGCAGGTGGTAATTACTATTATCTTTGTGCAATTGGCTTTTGTAAAGATGTTTAATTACTTTCTTTGGAGCTGTCATTTAAGGTTGACATTCCTAACCATAATAAAACACTAGAAAGTGAATTGAGAAATACATTGTGAGAGGGAAATAAAACTGATCCCTCTTGAAAACTATACAAAAAGACGGTATTAGGCTGCAATTAGAACCAAAACAGGATTAAACATCTAAGTCTCAGAGCTCATAACACTAAGTGGCACAGGATTCTAAAGAATATTCTTTGTTCATTAGAGCCCTGTTTGTTAAGATAGAAGGCTGTGATTAGAAAAAAGGAACATATAATACTTGAAGAATGTTAACATCATTCCAAGTCTACCGTAGTCTATGGTACCTTACAGTGTATCAATTGTGCACCTGTAACATTGTTTGCACTTGACTATATTATGTTCCACACCAAGAAATTACCACGGATAGCTAAGGGGATTGATACTCAGTATTCTTGATCACTTTGCTTTGTAAGCTGTAAGTTTGTAGTTCAAGTTGTTGGTAAAAAGAATATTTTAAGCCCCTCCAAAGAAAGATCCTGCAACAGCAAATGATCCTTGAGAATCTTCCTAATATTCTGATTACTTAAGCATAAGCAAAAACTAACTTCAGAGCATGCAAAACTTACATGTTCATGACTGGTATAAACCTCAGTGCTCATTTGATTCAGGCATTTCCATTTTCATAGGAGAAAAAGATAACTGGGATTCTGACTGTTAAACAACATGTTTGGGGGAAAAAATGTTTGTTGTGGAGGGAAGGAGAAAATGGAAGTGGAAGTCTCTATGGACCCAAGTACCTCTGATTCTTGGGATGAAGACCATGGTTTTAGCCCCCCTTTTGCCTCATTATCAAAGGCTCCCCTCACTGCACTATGGCCTTTTCCGGTTTCTCAAATGCACCAGCTCCTTCCCATCCTAAGGATTTTCAAACTGTTGTTGCCTGTGGCTGGGCTGACTCTTCCCACAGTCTCTCCCTTAGTGAACACCTCTCAGCCTTCATCTTTTACTAATGAAGGGTGACCCCTTCCAGTGGATCCACTCTGTCTCTGCCTTTTTCATCACTCTCACATGCTCTCGTACTTATTTTTATTTGTTTCTCCTATTTGCTCTCATTCCTCCCTATAAACTGTACACTCAAGGAGGCGTAGCCTGTGAGCCCTTCTCATCTGTGTTCTGTCCCCACAGAGTGGCGGAGACACAGGATCTAATGAACATGCATTGTTAAGTGAAGAAATGCCGTGGATGGATATGTTACCTTCACTGAGCAGATTGGGTAAGGGTGGGGTTTGTGGATAAGTTGAGTTCCTAAGAGGATGCCGAAAGAAAAGAGAAGGATTTTTACTAGGAAGACTTTTACTGGGCTATTTCTTGGTTTAGCCTCATGTCCCTAATGACTGCCAGTTTGGGCTCTGTGATAATTGGTTCCATCACAAATTGGATCATTCCCCAGTTCTTTGGCAAGAACACATAAAACTAACTATCATAGGCACAAAAGAGGCAGTATTATAGACTACTAAAGCTGTAAAAGGCATTACAAAACTCATGGTTAAATGTTCCACTGTAGAGAAGAAGAAACAAACCTTGCTTGGTAGCCCAATGTATTAAAATATCCAGAAAACTGGAGCTATGGGCGAGGGCTAATTTTGCCCCAGTATTTGGTCTCCAGTTATTAACACGTGGCACTTTTAACTTCTTAACATTTCTCTAGTGTTGCCTCATTCTGCGAGATGTAGGCTTGACAGTGGGCAGCCACACCCTGTCTGTACCAACTCCCACTCTAAGGACAGCAAAAGTACCTGGTTGGCTTTGTGTATATCACAGGACCAGGACCAGCTTCAGGGAATTCCATGAATAGCTCCACTTTCTATTCTCGCTTGGAAACATTGCCATACCCACATTCATGACAGTCACGGAAAGTCTGACAAGTTAAATCACTCACAGAAAATCTCAGTGTTCTTTTTTAAAAGATATATTTGTTTTACTCAAGTTGCCTGTAGAATTGTACATTGGTAGAGAACGTAAAAATCTTTTCAAGTTGCAAAACTTTCTCAAGAGATCCCGAGTTCTTAACACTAGATGGCATAGTAGAGTTATCCTATTCTTGGAAAATGAAGTCTACTCCAAAGCACAGACGTTCTCAGCTTTGAGAAAAGCAGATCCCTGAAGTAGCAAGCTATAACTTGATATAGGAACAAATGTGACTTATCTTTATACTTTTAAAAAATATTAACTGAAACTATTAACTGAGTGTATATTACACTTTATTCAACTTAATTGTAAGAGTAATGACACTTGTAAAAAATTTAAATAATACAGAAAGAACTTTTTAAAAGTGGGAAATTATTTATAATTTTGTTATCCAGAAATATCCACTGTTAACCTTTTGGTAAATATTCTTGAGACTTTGAGACATTTTAATACCTCTATAAAATTTATAGCTAACTAGGTATTTGGAAAGCCATTTTATAATATGCATTTAATAAAATAAATCACAAAAATTATCCATGTCACTGAATATATATCATCATAGAAATAGTTATGTTTACAGAGTTTTCCATTGAATATATTTTTCACATTTATTTAACCAATTTACCACTGTAACTTTAGGTCGTTTTAGAATTTTTGCCACTAGAAGCATTGCTGAAATTAGCATCCTTAATTTTCTATTTCTAGGTGAAAGGGTATACATATTTAAAATTTTGACATATACTGTCAGATTTCCCACCAAAATTATTGAATCAAGTTATTTCTATTACTGCCTAGAGTACTTGAGAGACCCCCAATGGAAGGGTATATTGGAAGACATGTATGTTTGAGATAGACGAGCATAAGTTAAGTCCAGAATGTGTGTGTTTGAGATTCTTCAAAGACATAAAGGTGGAATTGTCAAGGTGGAAGTTAGATATCAGACCTGATTTCAAACAAGAGAGCTGGGCAAGAGATACACTTTTGGAAACTGGTGGCCCATGTGGGTGAACCGCAGAGATGGGCATAGTAGAGATTATAGAAGAAGAAAGATAGTAGGAGAGGAGACAAAGGCCTCTGCCTCAGCCTCAGGGAAATTTGACCTTTAGAGGAGCCTTAGGAGAGGTGGTGGGACATCCAAGAGACTGCGGTGTCCCAGTCTGGGTAACCACGTTCTGTTGTAATTTGCTGTGATCCCACGACTCTGATCATAGCTCTTGGACAAGAGGCAGGCATCTGACCTAAGTAAATCTAGCTAGTCCACTGGCTAACCAGGAGCACAGACACTTTCCAACACAAATATCCTTTTAGCAGGACTATTTACTAGATAATGGGCAAATAAAAAAAAAATAGATCCTTTGCTTTGGAAAGATCGAAGGCCAAACTTATGGAAGAAAGGAGTCATTGGTAGGAAAAGCAGAAGCCAATGGCTTATAGAAAGGAGCAGAGGCAGAGAGGGTCACTGATTGGGAAGCGAGGAGCCCCTGGTATCTAGAGTTATGTTGAGTTTTAAGCAAGATCCCAGCCCCTGAACTGCTTCCCTCTATGTGAAAGCATGCTGCTCAGCTGTTTGTAAGGTTTTGTAAGCACTGGCTCCTTGGTGATGGTCCCACAATTCTTATTTCAGCATATCTCCTATAAGAAAACCTACTGCAGGAAAGCCTGAGTCTGCTCCAGTTCCAACTTGGACTGCTCATTCTCTCCCCTTCTTCAGGCCCTGCCACACCCTTTTATTTTCTCATTCTTATTTTCACATGAACTTCCTCCCCTCAGCCTCTACCAGCCTTACTCTGATTATGTCCATATGTAGTGTGTGGATCTTTTTTACATGCAAACTCATAAACCATGACCCGCTAGTTCAGCTCTGAAGTGGTTTTGCATTAAAAGAAAACATGATTTAAACAGGAATTTGAATCTTAGCTCTTAATGGGACCCGAGCAGTCTGTCCACACCCACTTTATCAAAGCTCCTGTTCTCTTGCATTCTCTGGCCTGCCCAAGCTCCAGATGGGTCCCACTCTCTTAATTCACAGACAGTGGCAATGCCAAGAGGTGAACACAGGGAGCTCTAGTTAGGGGGATCAAAGGTCCAGGGCTTTGTACCTGGTGGCTCATCATAAACATGAATAGCATCCCTTCCCACTCTCAAAAGTGCCTTAGTTTGGACTGTAAACTTTGTGGTCACTCTAGCTGAATTCCTCTCCCTTGATCCCAACAGTTTATATCACCCTTCCCCCAAATTAGATATATGCTCCAAGCCCTCTCCTTTTATGATGCTCAAAGCCCCCACATTCTCTTTGAGTAACATTAAAGTCCCTAGAGGGAGTATAAGTCTTCTTCTCTGATGGCTTACCTTTTAAGAATTTACCCATTTGGCTTTTGTCCTTCCTCTCCTCTGAGATCAGAGGAGAAAAAAAAGGAAGCTGTGAACCCCTCCCCATATTAATAATTTTATCTTATCACATTTCTCTTATCCTCTACATTTTTATCTTTATTTTTCTGCAAAAACCTGGCAGCTCATCCCTCTGATGAGAGAGTAAGTCATTTCTTAATCACGCGAGGGTGCAGCTCTCATGGGTCCCCAGTGAGACATCAGGATAGCTGTGGGTGAAGTGAAGCCTTTTGGGTCAGTCCCACCATTACCAGACTTTGTGCCGTATGGCAGCAGAGCACCTAATCTCTCAGGGCCTCCCTCTTCATTTCAGTAAAATAGGTATAAGAGGAGGCTATACCCTGCAGGATTGTGAAGCCTGAACAGGATGATGCTTGGATGGCCCTTAATTTCTGGCTGGTTGTAATTGATGATTATTCCTTATTTCTGTACTTGAAGCGCACCCCCTTTTAAAATGCCATCCTCAGATTATCATGGCTGTCACCTGCCTTTGTTTGACATCCTCTTCTTTGTCTTTTCCCTGAAGACTTGAACACCTGCTTGTTGTTTTCTCATGTTCAGGGAGGTCTCTGAGCCTGTCTCCATCCTCCTAGCACCTGACTTCATGTTCCCATGTTTACTGAGACTCCCTCTGCCTTCATATCTTTGCCACACCAAGCTAGGTAATTAATGTCTCGAACACACAGCAAGGCTGTAGCTTCACTGGTTATAGCCTCCTTTCCTCTTCAACATATTGACCATCATGGCCAAGTCGTAGAGCCAGGATTAAAACCTAGGTCTTTCTAAATGGAAAGTTCATTCTTTAGCTATTATGGTCCGCTATATCTTCAATACTAATGGACTATTAGTCTCTTCTAAGTTTATACAGAATCAATCTTTCTTTTCTTCTTCTGGTCAGAGCTCTTGGAACAAATGGAGAGCAGGCTTATCATGGACCCTTCAAGTCCCAGTCGTAGTTAGCTGTTTTGTATTTCAAAGGGCATATGCAGAGAAAGAGGACCGGCCTTGGCACAGTCAGCCCCTGGACTCCAGGGCAGAGCAATTCTTCTGTATCGAGTGGCCCCAACCTCAGAGGTTTTCTCAGGTGGTAGATGTTTCACACTCCAACTTTCCCAAAAGAAGAAACTGCCTTCCCCTATGAGGAAAAGAATCCAGAGAATGATCTGGAAGAAAAAGTAAAATGGATGAATGAAAAATATGTTAGGGAGGGCGGTGCCTGTGGCTCAGGGAGTAGGGCACTGTCCCATATGCCGAGGGTGGCAGGTTCAAACCCAGCCCCAGCCAAAATTGCAACAACAACAATAACAAATAAATAAAATAAAATAAAAAATTTTTTAAAAAAGGGAAAATATTTTAGGGACAACTTTGAATTGCTAGATTGGGTAAGATGGGAAGCACATTATGACTGCATGCACACCTGAAAGAGACCGAGCTCTGGAGGACTGCCAATCACCAGTGTGGGGTGAAGAGAACGGGTAAGGATACCTGGCTGTTCAGCATGGCCGGGCAAACTTTGTTCATTCATGTTTAATCAAACTGACAAGGTGGAGGCACCGCGGAGACCTTAGCTTTTGTCTCATTCTTTTTTTTTTGAGACGGAGCCTCAAGCTATCTCCCTGGGTAGAGTGCCATGGCATCACAGCTCATAGCAACCTCCAACTCCTGGGCTCAAGCGAGTCTCCTGCCTCCACCTCCCAAGTAGCTGGGGCCACAGGCGCCCCCACAACGCCCAGCCATTTTTTGGTTGCAGCCATCATTGTCGTTTGGTGGGCCCTTTGAACCTGCCACCTTAGGTGTACGTGGCTGGCGCCTTAGCTGATTGAGCCACAGGCGCCGAGCCAGTCCTGTTCCTTTTTATGCATGACATTCCCCCAGTTCCTGTTGTCACATGGGTCTCTTGACTAGCTCACCAGCTAAGAGAGCTCTAGTGGTTTCAACATCACCTCTCTTCTCCACTCTGACTCAGTGGATGGATGCTCCAGTGGCATCATGTCAGGAGTGGATCTGGGCTGTGAACTCCGT
>CAUYQV010190872.1:0-12872 GCA_963574575.1 Galagoides demidoff | reverse complement strand
ATAGATATATCTTAATATTTTAACTAAACAGTATAGTTAGCTCCGAGCTTCCTACCATTCAAAGTGAGAAGGGGAGCAGAATGGACTCTATGCAGTTATTACCGTGTCTCCCTGAAAATAAGACCTACCCCCAAAATAAGCTCAAGCAGAATTTCTATGCATTTGTTAAATATAAGCCCTACCCTGATAATAAGACCTAGTGATGGGCGTGGCTATGCAGCGTATCTGCATAGCCATGCCATGCATTTTGGTGCAGAGCTGTAAGGAAGACCGGAAGACCTTTTTTCTGCCATAGCTCCTTTCTCCGAGCTGTTCACACTTGCATGGGTTGCGTGTATGGTAACCACAGTGGCAGGCATCCTATTGCACATGTACGAATGGCTAGTGGAAAGGAGTTCACACATCACTAGTGCCAGCCCCACCAACAAGGTTGGCTCCCCTGTCAGGTTCCAGAAGAAGATGACTTAACTGTATTTGAATAAATGTAGATCATTGTATTATACGTAATAAAAATAAGACATCCCCTGAAAATAAGCCCTAGTGTGTCTTCTTGAGAAAAAATAAATATAAGACAGTGTCTTATTTTCAGGGAAACATGGTATTTTGAGCTGCTGTGATTTACCTGAATACAGAGTTCATCTGACTCTCTCCTCACGGTCATAAGCCAAATGAAAATTAAACTATCTTCCTTACACGAGAATTTCTCCCATCTTTACCAAAATTACAGTGGTGCAAATTCTATAATCTACCTTGCTAGAGCAAACCAAAGAATTACAATGATCCCTAATAAAATGTCCCCGGTATCTGGCCCAGATCTTCCAGACTGTAGGCCCAACCCATTTTCTCCTGCCTGGTTCTCAGCACATCTTCTGCTTGCCATCTCATCCCCATCCCAAATTAAGTCACAAATGGACTGGGTGACTCTGGGGTCCTAAGCAGTCAGAATTAATGATTAAAATAGAAATGCTGAAAATAGTTGAAACTGAAGCAGATTGGATGATTTATGCAAACCTCCAGGAAAAAATTACTATTCAGCCCAGAAATGAAATTTAGACACGTGGTTCATAATCAATTAGAATGCAACTCTTTCCTGGTGCTAACGCCCAAGAAGAAAAAGGGGGGACATACATAAAATGTACACATGGCTGTCCTTGCATCCTTTAGAACCCACGCTCTGGGAGGCCAGGAACTGTGTCTGCCCTCTGAAGAGCTTGGTGCTTACAGGTTACTGGTGCTTATTAAAGCTTTTCTTCATTAGGTGACCTTCCTAGCCTGTGATAATAAAAGACATAAAAATAAGGTGAGTCAGTGATTTCCATCCTTTCCAGTGTGGCCCTGGTGAATGTGTGTTGCTTGCCTGCTGGTCTTGTTCTGGAAAGTCTAGCTGACCGTATGGAGTATCTGAGTTTCTAACCCTACGTTTGCATAATCATTCTCTAATCATCAAGACATTTCAGTTCATCCCCTCAACAATTCTAGGAAGTAAGTTGTTATAGGTTGAATGGTGTCCCCGAAAAAGATAGGTTGGCGCCCTACTCTGGTACGTGTAGCTGTGACTTTATTTGAAAATTGGGTTCTGACAGGTGTAATCAAGTTAAGATAAGGTCAGAGGGTGGTCCCTGATCCAGTACGACTGCTGTCCTTATAAGAAGATGGAAACTGGGACCAGACAGGCCCAGAGGGATGACGAGGTGGTGACACAGGAGAAGATGGCCTTGGGAGGATGGAAGCAGAGGCTGGGTTATGATGCCGCAAGTCACGGTATTCCTGGGTAGCAGAACGTGGAAGGGGCAGGAGGGATCCTCCCTGAGTGGCTTCAGAGGGAACACGGCTTTGCCAGTACCTTGGTTTTAGACTTCTGCCTTCTGGAATGGTGAGATAATACATTTCTGCTGTTTCGAGCCACCCAGTTTGTGGTAGCTTATTCCAGCAGTTCTAGAAAATTAACACGTAGATAGGTGCTATTTTTCTACACCTTAATCCAATGTTATTGGGCACCTACCGTATCTGTGCTGAGCTTGGAACCCGACTGAAGCCTGCAGGGTGACACAAAGCAAAGTTCCCGAGGCTTCCCATGAGTTTGCACTCTCATTCTGTGGCGTCTCAGGCTCCCTCCAGCGTCCTCCCACACAGGCACTCCCGGGCCCACACTGCTGCCTAGTTTGTGCCCATTCCCGTGGCTGCCCCAGAGTCACACAGCTCTGGGACTGGAAGCATATTTGCCGATCTGCTGATCCAAGCCTGTGGATGTCCAGCTGTGCAGCAGGAGGTTCAAAGGAGCCCTGTGACCAGCAGGAACACAGTACGCGTCTCAAACCCCTTCTCTCCCTGCCTCGGACAAATTCATGTTATGAATAAATCCAACAAACAACAAATATTTGTCAAATGAATACTAAATTATTAATGGCTAGGAAAGACAATGCGTTATACCTCCCAGAGGCATTCAAATGTGGAACAACACCTCAACTGGAGAAGTGAATTTCTGGGGGTGAGATGGCACCCTAGGGGTGGGACTGGGAGTAGGTGAAGCAGGCCAGGGAGATCTAGGAACAGAGATCTGGGGATCATCCTATATCCCCAAAGCAACTTCCAGGTCTGCTCAGTATAGAGCTGGCTGCCTTGGAGAATTCTGGAAGTGGGCTAAGGAGGAGCCTGTTCTCCTCTGTTTCTGCGAGGCCGTGTAGGCTGTGACCAGTGCCCTCCTGGATGCAGAAGGCAGCACTGACCTCATTATATGCATGTATCATGACTGCTGTTTTAAACTCCAATACTGCTGAACCATTCAGAAATAGATCCATTATAGGTCTGCTTTAGCCCCAGGGCTTTAACACAGGTCACTAGAAAATCCAAGATTGCACAGTAATTCACACCCTTAAGAGAGGGGGGAAAAAAGAAATCCTCCTCGGCACTCCCCCCTCCACCGCCTGCCAGTGGAACGGAGCGCGTCTTCATTCCTGTAGTGCTTTGGAATAAATAGCTCTCCTGGTGAACTGGAAATCTAAATTTTTCTTCAGCTATTAATTGATAAGAGCAGCTCATTTTACCTCTCATGCTCTGAAGTAAGATTATAGTGTAAATAAACTGGGTCAGGTTTAGCAGGATGGACGTGAACTGTTCTCTAATTCCTCTTAATCTCTGGTAAAGGAGTAACTAGGATTTGGACGTCAACACTCAATAAGCAATTATGTCGCTCCTTCATACCCGATCTAAATTAGTCCACCACTCCCTCAAACGAAACTCCACCCCGTGCTCCGAAATTGCAATCTCTTTGTATTGTTCTTGCTGATGAGAGGAGCGTCGAGGCTGCTGGGAGGGCGTTGATTTGATTTCTATTAATTTTCAGACTATCCGGGATCTCTTATTTTACCTGAAACAGATCAGGGGAAGGGGGTTTCCTCCAATGCCGATAACCAGGCTGTGCTCAGCACTGCACAAGCCTGGCTTCTCCTTTTCACAGCACATTTAAAGTCATTATCTAATTATTAATCTCGCCCGGGAGTTCTTAGGAGCTTACGATGGCTGTGGAAGTTAATGAAGGCTTTTACCTACAGATCTGGCGCTAAATCATTGAGATTGACAGGGTGCCCACAGTGTGGTGGGCACTGATGGACCCGACAGAAGGAAATGAGGGAGCAGAAGGAGGAGAAGGTGCGGAAAGGAGGAGGGAAAAGAAAACTCTAAACTAGATTGTAACTTCAAAACACCTCATTAGGAAAATGGGGCAGTGAAAAAAGAACTCACCAAGTAATCTGCTTAAACTTTAATTAATAATTCATTTATATATATTTATGTGGCATACTTTCTCTAGGGAACCCAATGCGCTTTGCAAATATATTAAATAATTAACTCTCTCAAATCTGAGTGACGTGGAGAGGCAGCTAAAGTACTCCATCACTGGCTGAGCAGCTGGGCGTAGGCAGCCAGACCGCTCACTTAGGACAGGTCATCCCAAGCCCTACTCACCAGAGGCCATGTAGCAAGTGACCTCTTCTTGGGGCTAATACTATAGAATCTGTCCTAGCACCTTCCCAGGGTAAGCAGTTTTTGTTTATATAGATAGATTGTGATAAAATGTAGACAGACACAAAATTAGATAGGAATTACTGTGGAGGTCAAGTATATTTTAAGGAAGGTGTTACTAGAAAGAGGTCAAATAGGGCACATTTAAAAGAAATACTGAGGCTCGGCGCCTGTAGCGCAGTGGGTAGGACGCTAGTCACATACACCGGAGCTGGCGGGTTTGAACCCATCCGGAGCCTGCCAAACAACAATGACAACTGCTACCAAAAATTAGCTGGGTGTTGTGGTGGGCGCCTATAGTTTCAGCTACTTGGGAGGCTGAGGCAAGAGAATCACTTAAGCCCAAGAGTTTGAGGTTGCTGTGAGCTGTGACGCAACAGCACTCTACTGAGGGCAACACAGTGAGACTCTGTCTCAAAAAAAAAAAAATGCTGCCTTCAGAGACCAAAATACAAGTAAATACTTCAAATCAAGAATATTGATTATGGCATCAAATAAAATGAGATTGCAAAGGCCAAATGCCAAATGATAAAAGCAATAACATTTTCTAAGTTATGTTTAAACATATTTTGAGTTCCTAAATCGTATCCTGAATGTACTGTTGACCAGACGCCATTCTTTAAAAAATATTTTTAACAAATGGACTAAACATCGATTCAGAAATAAATGTATCTGCAAAACATCTATTCAGAAATAAATGTATCCAAATAGATACATTCTGGCAGAAAAACAAAACAAAGCTTAGGAAATTAAAAGAAAACAAGAAGTGAAAGTAGCAGCCGTTCAAATGCAGTGAGTGTGGCTTCGTAGAGAGTAGGGCGGCCATATACTCAACAGAAGTTTCATGCCTTCATGGCCTATGTCCTTTTGGTCAATTTTAAGAACAGACTGTGTTCACCACATCTTAAAACTAGTAAATTGGAATTCATATATACAGGAGGACAGACACCGTCCTTGGAGAGGTCATGGTAACTAAACCATGACATACATTGTCCAGGTGTGCATTGCTCAGAGACACATCACCTGGCAGGTAATGTTGGGACGTGGCCAACCAACTCACAGGAAGTTTCAGTGTGGGAGAGACCACTAACAGGAAATGAAACTAAAAAGAGGGAAGGGGGATGAGTTATAAGAGAAGAAACTTTCATTTTTCAAGCAAACAAAACCACGCTATTGATTCCCAGCTGCACCTGGAATCCTTACTGCTCTTAGTTTTTGTTTTATGTTACTTTCTTTTAAAGGAAATTTTTCTTTTAAAAAAAAAAATTTTTTTTTTTTGACAAGCAATTTGATGTGTAGGGTAGATTGGTTTTGGCTCAGGCTCCACAAATGATCCATCAAAGGCCTTTGAGCAAGCCCCTTGACCCTTCTGAGCTGGCTTTATCTGCTAAAAATGATGATAGCAACTTTCAGGATTGTTGTCACGATTATATGAAATGACGGCCAAGGATGCACTTTGCAAGCTACACAAATTGGGGAAGGTTATTAGTACGGGTTTTGGATAGGGATGAAGATCTCACGGTTGAGGGCCCACACTTCTGAGGGTCCAGTCTCCTTCCTCCCTCTCTCTTCCATAAGACAGACATCCCAGGCTGGTGTCACTGGAGTAATTCAAATCATGCTCCATCGTAAACGATGTTGGTCTTATTTTCTCACTTTACCCTTTGGACTAACCCAAATTTAGCTGGCTAAATTCAACATTAGTTGGGGATCAGTCTGTAGCCTTGATAGAAACCAACATTTTACTGTCTAATCCTCCTACTTTGAGTTATACAGAACCACAAAGCAAGACAAAACAAGCTCTCTCTCCCTGTTCCTTCAGGGACTGTAGATAAACTCTGCCTTCTGCAGATATACAGCTTGGTGTGACTTTTTCTAAAGCTTCCTGATCTTCAGACCAATTAAAGTTTTCTAACTTCATTAGCATTTTTGGTAGCGGTTACGGGCTGAATGCTTGTGTCCCTCTCCACTGGATTCATGTATTGAACCCTAATCCCCCAGGTTATGGTACGTCTATTAGGAGGGGCCTTTGGGAAGGGATTCAATCGTGAGAGCAGAGTTCTCCCCAGGGGGATTAGTGCCTCCATAAACAAGGGCCCAGAGAGCTCCTTGGCCTACTTGTGCCACATGAGGACATGGTTAGAAGTCACCACCTATGAACCAGGAAGCCACCCAACACTGAATCTGTTGGCACCTTGATCTTGGACTTCCCAGGCTCTAGGATTGAAAAATAAATTTCTGTTGTTTATAAGCCACCCAATCATTGGTGTTTTGTTAGAGCAGTCTGAGGTAAGACAGTAGACACAGCTTACACCTTCTAACCTAAAAGCTTTTTCAAATTATGTTAACTGTGGTATTGTTGATATTTTTAGGTAATATTTTATTATTCACATTATGAACCTATTCAAGGATATTTATTTACATAAGAATACATATTACACCTACTATCTGTAGTTATACATATTCTGTCTCTCTCTATCCATCTGCTTAATGGGTTCAAACTTATCCAGATCTAATTTCAACTCACCACATCTAAATTTATGGCGGTTAACGCTGCTTCTGTGATGCTTCTAATCCCTTCATCTCCAATTATATAAAAGAAACATCTGCCTACCCAGCTAATTTAACAAAAAGAAATAGGCAAAATATTAGGAAAGGGCCTGGGTGGAGAAGTAGTTTTCCTCCAATGGAGACTCATTAAACTTCACAACTCGGGTGGAAGATTCAATCACTGCTTTTAGTGTTATTTTTAAAAAAGAGAAAGGAAAAAAAAAAGGATGGTGAAGATCTAAGGAGATTTGGCCGTTTTTCAAGGTCACACAGGCACAGCATGGTGAAAGTCAGAAAGCCGGACATCTTCCATCCACAGCCCCAGGTGGACAGTGATTTCTGTCTAAGCAGAGGACACTGGGCAGCCAACCCGTTTGGTTTCTTGGGAAATTTTACAAAGCTTTTCCAATTCCCTCAGACCACAGCGAAACATCTGAATGATTCTATCGTAGTTTTTAATACCCTTCCATCTACCACCAAAACGGAGGCAGGAGAAATATTTCACCCAGACAGCGCAGAGAGCGAACCACTGTTTCCTTTTCTGTTCTACTGTAAATGAAGAAATAGCAAAGCTGTTTTTACATTTCAAACTTTAAATTAAGAGGTTGGCTTGTGGAATCCTAGGCTCTGCTTTCCTCAATGAACAGAATGAGGTCTGCCCCCCAGTTGGGAGTTTCGTGGACATGCTGGGCGTCTAAACAGTTGGAAAAGCAAAACTGATTTTAGGTTGAAAACCTCTAACTACATCGTATAGAGATTTTTTAATTTAAAGTAATCCTCAAATTGTTGGCAATGCTTGTTCTTAACTTCAGAAAACCCTCCATACCAGGTGTGTTAATTATGGATTCTCTATTACAGTGTTCAAAAATCAGGGCAATTTTGCCCCTAGGAGACATTTGTCACACAGCACAGGGTGGTGGGTAGAGGTCGGGGATGTTGTTAAATGTCCCACAACAGCCCCCACAACAAAGAATGATATGGCCCCAAATGCCACTAATACCAAGGTCAAGAATCCCTGCTCTCTGGCCATCACAGTTAACATTCAGGAGATTCTTTCTGCCTTACTGCCCTCTGCCCCTTAATTCTGCCCCTCCAAGCTTTACTAAAACCTTAGCATGCTATGCATTTCAATAGCTGGAACCAAACAGTTTTTTCAGCTCTTTTAAATCTCCAAATATTGAATACCTGGAGTATGAAAATGCTATTATGATGTATTTTATTATTAGTGTTACAAATTGAGGCAAGAGCATTTATATTTTAAATTTATCTATATTTAATCCCGATTATAAATTGAAACCCCCGTCCACAAAGGGCGCACATTACCTTTCAGGAGAGAGAGGATTCTGCCAGTTGGTTGAGGGCCTTGTGTTCTATTAAAGCTGAAATCGGGCTTCCCTGTTGGTCTGTTATCACGAGACACATTCGGATCTGTGAGCAGCACACACAGGCTGCTGGCTGTGTGCAGAAGAAAGAGCAGATCCGGACCACTGGACCATGTCCTTCTGCCACCCCTGAGCACCGTCCCTATTTCCTACTCAGACCTGGGAGACCAGCCTGCCTGACAGCTAACAGCTGCCAGGGGACACCTATAATTGAGTCAAGATGCCAACCAGGGAGCGCAGAGAGGCAAGAACAAGAAGTTCTAAAACCCTCTACCCTACATTGTTCTCAGCATCACACCCACACTGCAAAATTGGATCCCTCCCCATCCTACACCTATTCTCCATGTGTGTCAACCTTGCTCTTAAGATAAGGACAAAGCTACCATAGGGCCCACAAGCTCCGGCCCATATTCTTTCCCTGGTACCCCTGCTACACGGACCTTCATACTCTCCCACCACAGGGCCTTTGCACGGGCTGTTCTCATTGCTTTGCCCTCCCCCTGCCCACTTCACTGAGTTAACTCACTAGCTCATTTAACAGAATATCATTTCCTCAGCCATCACTCCTCAAGGACACCATCAAGACCACCCTAAGTCAAATCCTTCTAATACACATTTCATCACCCCAAGTTCTCCCTTCAGAGCCCCCCCTCTGGTGCTCTGATGTATTTAATTAAATAATGGCTGGTTAGGATGCATCACTGTATCCTAAGCATTGATTACAGCACTTGGCATATAGTAGGCAAATATTCATTACCTGATCATTTAATTAAATAAACGAATGAATGAATGAAACTATTCTAAGATCTAAATCAGGAGCAGGGCTGGGCATGGTGGCTCACACCTGTGATCCTAGTATTCTGGGAGGACAAAACAGGTGAATTGCTTGAGCTCAGGAGTTTGAGACCAGTCTGAGCAAGAGTGAGACCCCATTGATACTAAAAATGGAAAAATTATCTGGGTATTGTGGCAGGTGCTTGTAGTCTCAGCAAGACTTCTTGTGAGGCAAAAGGAGGCTTGAGCTCAGGAATTTGAGGTTGCTACAAGCTGTGATGCCACGGTACTCTACCCAAGGCAACAGAGGGAGACTCTGTCTCAAAAAAAAAAAAAAAAATCCTGGGTGGCGCCTGTGGCTCAAAGGAGTATGGTGCTGACCCCCATATACCAGAGGTGGCGGGTTCAAACCCGGCCCCGGCCAAAAACTTCAAAAAAACCCACAAAAACAAAAAATCAGGAACAAAACCACAGGTACGAAGCTTCATGCATGCTTCAGATGACCACTAGGATGGTCGGTGTTCGGTATTTAGATTATTTGAAGGAGCAGAAGAGAAGCCTTGCCCACAAAACATGCAACCGAGAACGAATCGTATACCTCATTCAAAGCATCACTAAGTTAGAGAACAACTCCCACACTCTGCTCTAGGATGAAGCCAACATCCAGATTCTCGTTGCAAACTCAGCTCCTCTAGAATTCTCTGTTCTGCTTCCTCCTGTTCCCGCTGCTTCCTAAATGTGAAATACCCACAGCTGCGCCATTTCTTTACCTTTTTTTTTTTCCCGGTGAAGTTAACCTTCCTTCTTCAGTTGTATGTTGTGCGATGCCCGAGAGGCCAATGGTACCATTTGAGATATTTAAATATGACTTTGAGCAATGAGTCTGTCTTAGATCTAAAAGCCCACAGTCACCATGATGAGCATGACTGCAATGTTTAAAATCCCTAAATAAAGAGATGCAGTGCTTTCTGCATATTCATTGCTGAAATGAATATTATATATGATGCCGGGTTTTTGGAAGCATTCAAATAAAGCAGTAGGAGAGAATGTGGATTTACTTATTTTTATCAATGAAAACAACTGCGCTTGACCAAAGGAAGAATTGTTTCCTCTAGTATAAAGAGCAGTACATATACACGGAGACAGTTCCTGTGTATTAGTCTCAGAGCAAAGCTTTATTTTTATATTATCGTGTCGTTTTATGCACAGTCCCCAAGTGCCTTGTCAGTGACAGCCACTCATTAAATCATTTAAACTATCATATAAAAATAAAGATGGATTTTAAGCTACACTGAGCCAGTCAGTCGGTTAGCAAATACTGATTGCTCCCCGTGGGGTCCCAAGGATTCTTTCAGGTGAGGGAGGAATGTATTAAAGAAGTTCATGGTCTGTTACCTTGGAAGGGCTTGAGGACTAATTGAGGCAACAAATAGATGAACCTGTAATCAAAATACGATTATTCAGATAAATACTGTCTTTGCAAAATGCGTGGAAGGTCAGTAGTGGATCAGTCTTCAGACTCCGCCAACTTGGTGGCAGGTGTCATACGGCACAGAGGAGAGAAGCTGCTCCATGAATATGAAACAGTCTGGAGAAAGGGTAGGAAGTCATGAAAGGGAATGAAGCCTCTCCAAGCAGTCAGCCTGGTGGATCAAGAGCTGAGGTCCTCCAACTCAGGACTCGTGATGGCACAGGATAAATTCGGAACATCATCCACGAGGATCATTTCCCCCGTTTGGCAAAACAGTGTTCTAAGTTTTCAGCATGGAAATGAACGTGACTACCTCAAGGAGAAGGACTTTTTAATACTCCTGAAAATGTGGAGTAGCAGGAAGTCTCATCAGCTGGAGGTGGGAGTACAAATTGGTTCAACCACTCTGGAAAACTCTCAGCTGGTATCAACACAGTTGAAATAGTTGAAACTCTTCATCCACTATTTCACTTCTAGACACACACAGTCCTAAATTCACGCTCACATGCTCCAGCAGATATAAGGCCATTCATGGCAGTATGATTACCAAATGGAAAATGGATACAATTTACATGCCTGTGGACAAAGATGTGTAGCAATAAATTTTGGTGTGCTCCTATAATGGGACACTACAGAGCACTGGAAATTATATTGGACAAAATGGCACTTGCCTAGAGTCCCAGCTACTCCTCGGAGGCTGAGGCCAGAGGATCCCCAGAACCCAGGAGTTCACGGCTGCAAGGCACTCTGATTGTGCATGTGAATAGCCACTGCTCTCCAGCCTGGGCAACATAGTGAGAACCTGTCTCTAAAAGAAAAGAAGACAGAAAAATAAAATCAGAAACCTGGAACTACACATCGCATCGGAAATGAATTTCACAAACATGTTGAGAAGAAACATACACAGAGGAATTCACAGGGTTTAATCACATTTACATAAAATTCAGAAATAAGCAAAACCAAACAATAGTATCGGCAGTCAGGATAGCGGTTGTTTTCCTTCAGGGAGGAGACAGCGAGACACGATTGGGGCTTCTGGGGCATTTGTTTACCTGGTAGTCTTATGTTTTGTGATAATTCATTAAGCTGGAAGTTTATTTTTTTGTGTGCACTTTTTGGAGTGTTTGTTATACATAAATCATATTTCAACAACCAAAACATTTTCTTTAAAGCATGGGGCCCTTTGAAAATAAAAACATTAGAATTCAAAGAAATGTACTGCTTGAGGGTAGGACTCCCTCCCATTCTGGCTGCCCTAAAGTTGCTGGAATATCTGTTTGTCCTTTGTGGTTAAATTCTAAAACTGCTTCCATGGGCGACAGCAGTGGGGGAGGCGGTTATCATAGGAGACCTTGGTCAGGGATTATCACATAAGACCCGGGAGTGGAAAGGCAGGGGGCGGTGGACCAGGCTTTCTTTCCTAGCTCTAGGGTGAATGCATCAGGGACACTATTTTCTAGGGATTCTGCCAAATATGAGCTCTAGATCAGAGGTTGCCTGAAGAGGCTGGCAACAGGTTAATCAGAGGTAGAAGCAGGAATTGGAGTTAAGGAGAGAAGCCAGAGGGCAGAGCAGACAAATGGCACCAAATGACAGATAGAACCAAGTGACAGGCAGTCAGGAGAAAACAACCTCAGACGCCTTGCAGAGGAGTCCAGGAGCAGGTTAGGCAATAGAAGGACTGAGAGCCGGGAGGAAGGGGCCGCGGGGCCGGCTCTCCCATGCTGCCACGTACAACATTAAACCTCCAAGGAGTCAGAGGGTTCTGAATTTGAACCTGGACTACCAGGTGGTGAAGAAGGTGTATTTGTCAAGACAGGAGGATAGGACACATTTTATCTAGCCATTTGTTATCTTGACTTATAACTTCTAAACATTTGGACATATGGCAGGCTGGTTTCTGTTTATATTCTCGCCCCAGGGTCCACCCCTGGGTGGATTTGCTAGAGCCCCATGGTCTTCATTTAGGAGAGAAGGCTTCTCTGGCAGAAAGAACTCTCTGGCCACTACTCTAGCTTATGAAGATATTTTTGGAACACAGATTCTGACGTATCAGTGCCAGTTAGAGCTGTCTCCTATCCACTAGCTATGGAGAAACTCTTCATCAGTAATCACAGTTTCTGGTTCATTCTTGCCAGAAGAAAATCTGAGCAAAACAAGAGTCAGCCTGCAGTCTTGTGGGAGCGCAGTAGAGATCTCCCTAAGACGGATGTCAACCCATTAATCTGCACGCTTTGGGGGCAGTTGTTTGACCGGTAACATAAAAACCTAATCAGTGTGTTTTCTCTGTGAGGATAGGATACAAAGTTCTTGAATTCTGCAGCAATCAACATACATGGTGTCGGTGACAGGCTGCTGATCTCACACTCCTGCAGAGAAGAGACCAGTAGCTTGAGCAGACCTGCCTGGTTTCTGGCACTCACCGTCTCTCTGTCTCCTTTGTATGTGCTCCTCCACCCTGTGCTCCACTGCTGACCGGATGAAAGGGTTGATTTTGGCCACTTGGGACAGGTAATGAAGCAAATAGTCAAGCTTTTCTTCAAAATTTCTGGTCCAATGAAAAAGACATCAATGCTTTTAAAGAATCAAAAGGAGGCGAATGATGTGAAAGTTATGTTAACCAGCTTGATGAAGGTGTTTCAAATTGTATATGAAACAGCACAATGTACCCCATG